>JAUZNJ010120104.1:0-19207 GCA_034780135.1 Jordanella pulchra | reverse complement strand
AAACGGAGGTACTGGTCAGTGTGTGTGGGTTTCCTGTAGACTTCTATGTTAAGTTGTCTGTCTTCCATGATGTGAACAGCGCAGTCCAGCAAGGCTGTTATGTTTCTTCCCCTCCCCTCATTCTTTTGTTACACCTGTAGTATCTAATCTCAGTGCTCTCCAGCATCAGTTAGAACTGAAGAAGCCTCTTGGATGAGAGGAGAAACTTCTTCTAGAAAACTTCATGTCCAGTTGCCTAAACTGAACTTTCCAAATCCTGGTAGGAAAGCCCGACACATCACTGGATTTCTCCTCCCACTTTTATTTTGTGGTTTTCTTGTAAACCAGAAGCTGCTCACAGTTGGTGACAAATTTACTCTCCAATTGTTCAAAACTCTTATAGTTTAGTGGAGATGATGATAGAGAGATTTATTTTTCTGATGATTTTCAAACCAGAAATCAGCAAAGTCTTTTTGCTTAACTTTACTGAAGAAAAACCATCATTGTTCCATTTCTACTTGAGTTAACTTTACTTTTGCTATTAAATAGTTTATAATCTATTTAAGCACCTTCAGTTAAAAAATTATCCGAATTCTTAATAGATTTAGTACACTTAGACAAATGTACTATGATATTAATATTTTGGCATAGTAACTTTCAGTGTTTTGGTTTTCAACCTTTGTTTCTTAATTTTCTGGTTTCCGTCGAGGATTTTTTTTGGTGCATCCCTATGTCCTTTTCAGAAAGCTGACTAGCAGTGCACAGCCACTGGAAGGAAAGGGTTCCTTAACCGACAGAAGCAACTGTCACGTCTACCTGAATGTTTTCATGTCTTTTCCTATTTTTACAAATAATCGGCCTCATGTCACATTTTTGAATTCTTGACGGAAATTTCTCGTACTTTGTGTCCTACAGTGGATTCTCACAGATCAGAAAAAAACAAACGTTCTTAGCTTCAGTAAATGATCATAAATGATCCTGGTAAACCTGATGTTCCTGTGACTTCCTGCTTGTCAGAAGGTGTTTATTCGTAGAAATTTCACTGAAGACGAAGAAGTAAAACTTTACGGGTTTGGAGATCGAGGTTCTGTTGACTGAGAGCTGAGCAACAGAATTGAAGGACCAGTAAAAGCAAAGCAGTAGCAACAAATGTGGTGATTTAGTTAAAAATTAGGTTTGGATAACAGCTGACTGATTGCACGTGACTCTTACATTAAGTCTGGAGAACTCATAAAATTAGTTTGTACCTTAGAAAAGATTAGAAATGGAAAATAAAAATAGTTCATGTCACACTTTCTTCTAAATCACTCGTACGAACGGTTCTTGCATGTTTCCTAATTAAAGTTGCTTAATGAGGGATTATATTTTAACTGAAGGAAGTATGGATTAAACGGTAACAGTTATTTCCACCCCAGACTCTAATGCTTGTGTTGTACAGATGAACCGCTGTCCTTGGTCAGCTCCACCAGGGGGCACAGCAGCTCTCGGGCCCAGGTCCACACCCAGCAGGATGAAACTCTTATGGAGTCCTGGGACTCGCTCACCAAATTCAACCAGTGTCAGCGTGGGCGCATCTTCAACACGGGTTTCGAAAGTGACATACTAGATGAGTTTCTTCAACGCCACCGCTTCAGCCCCCCAACGCCTCCGATAAACCCCTCCACACCTCCCAGGACCCCGGTGTCGTCCCTCAACACTCAGGGGATGCTGAGTGAAGGTCTGGCTGACGATGCCTCCATGGAGCGAGAAGATGAGTTTGTGATCCCGGTTCTGCCCCAGGGGCAAAGGCTGGTGATAAACATCCTGTCCACATGGGGAGACCGTCACTATGTGGGTCTGAACGGCCTGGAGGTCTTCAGCTCTAGCGGAAAGCCCCTTCGGCCATCCCATATTGAAGCCGACCCTCCAGACATCAACATTCTCCCGGGTTACGGCAAAGATCCCCGTGTGGTCACCAACCTCTTTGACGGCGTCAACCGTACTCAGGACGACATGCATCTGTGGCTGGCCCCGTTTACCCCTGGTCAAAGCCATACCATCTTCCTGGACTTCGCAGCCTCCCATCAGATCGCCATGATCCGAGTGTGGAACTACAACAAGTCCCGCATCCACTCATTCCGCGGGGTGAGAGAGGTAGATATGCTTCTGGATGACAGGTACATCTTCAGGGGAGAGATCGCCAAGGCGTCAGGAACCCTCTCTGGCGGTACGTGATGTAGAATTACTTTCTTTTTTCTCCTCTTTTGTTGCATCTGAGCTGTTTTCTACACAGACTGGATAAGTCTGGAACTTGAATTCCAGGTTTTCCATGTCTGGCTTGATGTCATGTCTGCTCCTTTCCTGTGTTCCGCTCCCTCTTCCTTCACCCTGTCTCTTTCTCCCTTTCTCCCGTTTCCTTCTTGCATTTAGCAGGTTTCATAACAACCAAACCATTATTTTTCATACGTTCAACAAACTTTAGTATTTTAGAAAGTGAAACACGATGAAAGTGAAGATTCTCCACAGGAAGGTCCGAGTAACCTTGGAGACTTAATTGGACCTCCTCACTCTGCTATTTTTCCAGGACTGGACCAGTTCGGGGACACGATCCTTTTCACCCTTGATGACGACATCCTGGAGGCCGTGTCTCGGTACGACGAGATGTTCCTCATTGAAGGCGAGGGTCCTGAAAGGTTGGTGTATGAAGAAGAGCTGCAGAGACCACGCACCGCTGACGGAGAGGGTGAAGAAAGGGCTTTCACACAGGCTGGATTCAGAGAGGAGGACCTCGCTGTAAGTTTAACCAGTTAGTCATTAAAACTGTACGTTTTTTAAAAATATATTTTCTTCTTCCGTCATCATAAAAGTGTTTTTATGTTTTTTCGCTGAAACTTTAGCTCAACACTCATGTGAACCAACCAGAGGAACATATGCAACAGATTCCTGGCATGTACACTGGGAAGTGTGAGTACTTATAACTTGAACAGTTTTACATTTTCTTATGTGTTTGATTGGAATATCCATTTGTAATAAAAGGTTAAGTGCTTTAACAATTAGTCTTTACAAATAAAACTGAACAGTGTGGTTTGGGTTAGTATTCTGACCCATTTCCTCTGATGCTCTGAAATAAAAGAAAATGCAATGAATTTCCAGCGAACTTTTCAGCTACATATAAAACAGTCTATAAGTGGAAACTATGTGTTTTCCTCCTGTTATTCCAGGCCTTAGACTGGAGATGACGATGACTTGGGGGGACCCCACCTATATGGGCCTGACGGGGCTGGAGGTGGTGGGGCATGACGGCGAGAGCTTACCTCTTGATCTCACTATGATGGCGGTATCACAGCGAGACTTCAGTGACTTGCAGGAGTACGGATGGAACACAGGCACACTTGACAAGTAAGTGAGAAGAACTGGACCTACATGAGACCAGTAGTATTACAATCTGGTCCGTACTGCTCGGGTCCAGGCTTTATTGTACACTTTTATCATACAGGCTCATCGACGGCCACAACATTACCACAGATGACAGCCACATGTTTCTCATACCTTTTTCCTGTGGAGTACCGCTCAGCTTGAACGTTACCTTCAACAAGCCCCAAACCATCGCTGGTCTCCGCATCTGGAACTACAACAAGTCCCCTGAGGATTCCTACAGGGGGGTGAGAATAGACTTGTATTTGTTGGACTGGAGCATCAAGTGGATTCCAGGAGCTTTAAATCCCTCTGTTGTGCTTCATTAACACCTGATGTTTCTAATAATCTGATTTAGGTGAAAGTCTTTCATTTGTTCATGGATGGTGTTGCCATCTCCCCAGCCGAGGGGTTCCTGGTCCGGAAAGGACCGGGCAATTGTCACTTTGACTTTGCTCAGGAGATCCTCTTTGTTGACTACCTGCAGCCTCCCATTGATAGCCGGAGCAACGGAAACTCACCAAAGTACTGAGAACAGTTTAAATCACTGCACATTCATACGAGAAATACAAAAACGTCACCTAGTAATTGTTTTGTGTTTGTTTCCTTATTTAGAGGAAGTTCTAAGAGGCAAGAAAATGCAAGCATGGACTATGAAGCTCCCATCATGCCTTGCGGGTGTATCCTTCCAGACATTTATAGACAAAGTAAAAATCTCTGCACATTTTACATTTTAATTCTGTCTGTTATAAAAGCAATAAGAAAGATTTTTACTCCTTTTATCATCACCTGGAAATGATGACATAAAATGCCACACTGGTGTCTGTGCAGGCGGTTCTCACAAATCAGAAGAACAACACATGAAAAACAGTCTCAATCATTTGAGTGCACTGCATAATTATTTTAGGGGAACCACAAATACCTCAGATCTTAAATTAACTTCTTCCAGTGCCAGTTTATTTTTATTAACTATGGTGTTTACTCAGTGATTTTTTTTTTTTTTTTTTTGCTGTGCAGTTAAAGAATATTGTTTTCAGTCGGTGGCTGCATTAAGCTGCGTTCTCTATTCCTGGATGATAAACCAAGCAGGAAAAGTCTCTCGCTAGCTGCACATGGCTAATGATCAGTGCTAGGTTCAGGAGCATTTTAGCATCCAAACCATCCTGCTTACAAAAAATAGCCATTAACAGGTCCCACCTAAATTAATTTCCTAAATAAGATGCAGAGTAAATAAATAATAAACTTCTGTTCATCTCGTAACAGAGAAACAGAGAAGCTCTTGCTTTACAAGATCTGTTGGACCTATTGGACTTTAAGTGATCAATACTCACTAAGTGCCATGAAAGCTTTCAATCAATACCGACAACTGCTGACTGTGTGCACCAGCACAACTTCAACCAAGCAGAAACATCGGTGGTTTATGTTGATGTTTAGCTTTAAGTGTGGATCCTAAAGGGCTGAACACATTTCTGAAGACTATTAGGAAATCGGTGAGAAACATCTACATTCAAATGTACTCATTCAAAATTATTTTATATTTTTATGCTGTATTTTATTCTCTAATTGTGTTTTACTATTTTTAGTTCAGCACTTTGTTTTCAGCTGTTTGGCTGTTTTAAAACGCTCTACAAATAAAGCTGATGATGATAAAATGTATCCAAGTGTGTTTTCCCTGCTGTTCTACCAGGTTCTCTGGTACCAGTCATATAATACTGTCAGTGTTGGATGTGGGAGAACCAGTATTTCTTGTTGTCGTGTCCTTGACCTTCATCTGTCAGTCATCTTCCAGCTGCAGCTGTTCAGAACCTGGGGAGACCCGTACTACATCGGTCTGAACGGCCTGGAGTTTTACAACCAGAACCACGAGAAGATCCAGCTCACTGACAACAGTATCCTTTGCTATGAGAAGTCAGATGTTGTATAATTAGGGGTTCGCTGAATTGCTCATACCCCTTGATATGGAGGACAAACATTTGTTCCACAATAAAACCCTAAGAACGGCGGCGGTGTGCATCCAGTTTCCTCTTTTTTTCTATAATAGTTAAAAAGAGTATTTGAGTAATCCTTAACATGATGTGTGCCTCAGACATTGCAGCTTTTCCAGAAAGTGTGAACATTCTGGACAACATAAGTGGCGACGTACGAACTCCTGATAAACTGATCGACGGCGTTAACGACACTCAAGACGGCAGACATATGTGGTTGGCGCCGGTTCTACCGGGAATGGTGAGGAAGGGGACAGAGCAGCAGTCCTGCTTTAAAGAGCAAATTAATTCGAATCAAACTGAGAATAAATCTGTTTATTCTCCACACAGGTGAACCGTGTTTACGTCATCTTTGATCAGCCGGTAACCGTGTCCATGATCAAGCTGTGGAACTACTCAAAGACGCCTCAGAGAGGAGTCAAAGAGTTTGGGGTCAGTAGTTTTAGACGTGCTGTTGTTGTTATTTGGACATCTGCACATGGATTTAAAGGTGTGTTTGTGCTCAGTTGCTGGTGGACGACCTACTGGTGTACAATGGCATCCTGGACTGTGTAAACCACGCTGCCAGAGGCATCCTGCCCACCTGTGACCCGGTGGTGCCGTACCACACCATCCTGTTCACAGATAATGTCACGCAGCATGAGAGGCTCAGCAACATCAGGTAACTCGGCGGAGGAGGAGTTTCAGTGAGACCCTCAGGATACTGCTGCTACCACCATGCCTGATAGTTGGCAAAGCTTTGAAAACCACATCCAAACATACCTATTGATTTTTATGGTTGAAATACATCAAAGTTTCCCATGAAAAACAGCTGGCTAGTGCATGTGGCAGCTGGATGGTGTCAGTATGTGCTGGTTGGCGCTGTCTCAGTGCAGTTCAATGTAAAATTCGCTGTGGAAACTGCTGCTCCAGCATCTTCCAGTTTATGACCTGGGCTCTTCTTTTTTAATATTTCTATAATTTAAGGGTATTTTTTTTTTTTTTTTTGGTTTGTTTCTTGTTTTTCTTTCGGTGTTGAAAAAAATCCTGAACACAAATCAAAATCAACAAAGCTAACATGTAAAGCTTCTGGAAATATGTGGACCTTGTTTTAAAGTGGAAAGTCGGAAGGAAAAGAAAAGATTGACCATTTTCCTGACAAAGATTAGTGAAACATCCAACCGCATTGCTGCCAGAACCAGGTTAATGGCTGCAGAGAGTGTTTTGTTTCTCTGTATCTTTGTGGTTTAAACAAAAAACTTTCAGTTCTTGGACCAAGTTCTTGGAGCAGAAAAGTATTTGAAATAAAACTACCATTCAAGCCGATGATGCGTGTGAGAAAACTGTAGAAGTGTCTCAACACTTAATATCCATACCATACCCTCTGTATTTATAAAGCACTTTTAAGATATCAGAGGTCATCAAAGTGCTGTACATACAACTGAGAACAGTAAAAAATAATTTAAAAACACTTAAAGTAATTTAAATTAAAAGTAATTAAGATAATAAAAAATTATATTAACAAAAAACAGAAGATCAAAATGAAATAAAATAAGAATAGTTCTCAGGATGTACAACCAAGCGGATTATTTCACAACTGTGGAGCCTCTACAGCGAAGATACGATTTCTTCTTTGTTTCTGCTTGGAGTTTTGGTCAATAAGCACAATTATATCAAAGCACAGGAACGTTGTACATATTCCAGAAACTGCAACTCTAAAAAAAAACATTTTTATGTTATTATTTTCATTAAGTGTAAATTGTAGAAACAGCTTTATGATCTAAAATGATAACTGAAAGTATGTTACAGTTAAATATTTATATATATATTTTATTTTATTATTTTTATCCCTTATTTATTATCTTTATTTTGTGTATTCTTATTCTTAATGCACCTTTTCCTCCTTGTTTGCACCTTCTTATCTACCTTGCCATTATGTGACAAGTGAATTTCTCCGCTGTGAGATCAATATAACTCATCTAATCTAATCTAATCTAATCTAATTAAACTTTCAACACCAAATTCTGCCACCACGTCTGTTTGTGAAGGAATAGATGCTGCTGGTTTGCACAGATGGGCATGAATGCACACCTTCAGAGGGACGTTTTCAGCCCAAACCAATAAGAAGACATAATGCCTAAACTCTTAAAAAAAAACAAAAACAAAACATTGTTTTCTGTCATTATCTAGTGGTTACTTAAGGTTATAATGTTAATGTGCATATTTATTACCTTGTTTTTCAACAATGCATTTTTTGTCCCAAATGTTTTGTCATCTAAAATCTGAATTGAAGCCTTGTTATAATTTTTTTTATTATGTTGACATATCTGTTCTAAATGATTCTTACTCTTGGACTTATTTACCACCCAGCTGGGTATTACCCTGGACAAGTAGACCTGTGTAACACAGTAATAATAGTCTTATTATTACTCTTAAATTAAAGTTTTGTTACAGAAATCCCCCGTTTAAACAGTAGGAAAGACACTTTTGATAAATCACTCAATAAATGTAGAGATTACAAAAATATTGGATAAAACACCAGCAAGTTAGCTGTTTTTTTAATAATTCTTCTTTGCTTCAGCCCCCGTGGCAGCAGACACAACCAACAGTGAGTATTAAGCTTTGTGTCAGCACCCCCTAGTGGGCAATCCCTGTAATTGACATTCCTACTTTCCCCTGGATTCCTCGTCCACCCAGTTCCCCTCTGACCATGTGTTTGACCGATTTCTCTCTTAATTTTTACTACCTTTACCTCTCAGTTCACTTCTTAATCCTTAAAGATGCAATTTGAGCTTGAGCTGCTTTTGTTGCTCCGTTCACTTTCCCCTCAGCTGGAGCACAAATTAATGCCTAAATAAATGTTTTTGATGCTGTGTTGCAGTAATTTTATGGAGGATCAGGACGTGAAGATGACCAATGAGAATCAGATCGTTAATCACAGCAAAAAGAAGCAAACCGCAGATCCAGGTGATGACGAAAAAAGGATTCATAGTTTTAGAGGATATAATAAAAAAAAAACATTTTATTCTGATACCTCTTTGTTCTTCTTCCTTTTAGCTCTTCGGCCCAAAACCTGCATGACTGATGGTGGCAAACACGGAAAGAGAAGATACTGACAAGAACCGGGATTTATTTCTTTTTTTAACAAACTTAACAGAGAGCTGGGAGATGAGACTCAGAGATGACTACTTTCCTTCAACTTCTGGTGAGAAACTTTAGGAAGCTGAAAAAATAATAAAAGTTCGGACGCTGGATTTCACACAGAATTCCACTTTTTCTCCTTGTTTGGCTGTGAAAACACGTGTCCACCGAAGCATGAAGCTTACATGTAACCACATGTTTTCCCTCCCACAGGAGACCTCTGCAGGGCTCCATGTATATCAGCCTGATATCGTATACTGTGCCTAATACTAAACACTATCTGCAGCTGCTATTTGTGACTTGTGCTGCATATTCTAATGCAACATTTGGCATGTAAATAAATGCCATAAGGGTTTTTGTGTTTCTACACCTTATATACTGACTATGAAGCTATCTGTGCACCAACCCGTTCTAATGCTATGCAGACAATGGTTTATAAAAAGCATTGGCAGAGAACGTTCATTTGAAAGCTGTTCCAGAAAGGTTTTTACCTTTATAAGATTTATAACAACGGCTTATATAACATTTGAAACCTACAAAATTTCACAGCATTTAAAAATAACACAGCTGAAATTATGCAAAGTACGTATTTATTGTGATTATTGACAGATTTTTTTTTTAATTCAATTTTTTTTTTCTGCTTAGCATCAGACATAGCTTGATAACAAGTGACCTTTATAACATTAGTTTTAAGTGTTTTTCTGTTCATTCAGATTTTTCTCTAAACATTTAACCCTAATATGCAAATACTATTACCTCAAACTGAAAAGTATCGTGTTGAAAACAGGAAATATCGGTTCACCTTCACTATTAACACTTGGTAGTTAAACTTCTTTCATTAAATCTTCCCTCTACTAACTTGTTGCATGCCAAAATTTGCTGTGTCATCTTTTAATGTGCGATTAAAGAAGCGTCATTGAGCCCTGCTATATACGCTGTCAGAGGTTTACATTCTGCAGACTCATCAAAGGCTGGAATCTCACTAAAACACAAGTTTTGTTTATCTTAAGAACAGAAATGAAATCACAAGGTTATCTATTATAATTATTTGGCAGGGGGTGGTGTTTTTTTAGAACATACAGAGTCAAAATTATACATATAGGCTGAAATACATAAACACACACAACTCCTACTACTACAGATAATTGGGCACATTTCCCATCTGAAATAATGGAGCTTATTTAAACTGGTTGGTCTCCTGGTGCCAATGTTAAGGCATAGTCCTTAAATTTCAGGGAATGGTTAATCAAGTCTTCAGAGTAACTGGAAGGTGCTGGAACCAGTTCAGCTTCAGCATCCATTCAGAAGTAATGTCTGTGTGAAATATTCTGGCTGATCCATGACTCAATTTGATCAATTTATCAAATGTTCTGTTTATAAAGTTTACATTTTTGGGATAAATCTTAAAAAAAAAAATTCTCCCCACCAATGAGCTTCTTGTTTTTTAGATGTGTATTAATAACTGATATACTGATCACGGTGCATTACTACTAGCTGCAAACTTTTAGTGTTATGTCCAATTTAGTTGCCCTTTTAACTAAGATCACCTCCCAGAGATTGATTGGAATAGAGGTGCTTTTATTAAGTCATTTATGTCATTTTAATTTTTCTTTACCATCAAACTAAAGGGAGAAAAAAAGAGGATTAATCTGATTCGATAGGAAAGGATCGGAGATTCGATTATTACACCATATTGTTCAGATGTACAAAGCTTTTCTGCCCAAACTGGCATAATCAGATAAAGAATCCAGCGAGGCTCGCTCAGATGGAACGCTTTAGTTCAACATCAAACTGCACCTGAAGGCTCCCAACCAAGACAAATTAACACCCTTTAAATTGGAATTAAATCTGCAGCTTTCATCTGGATTAACCAGATGTATCCTGGAGAAAAGCTTTTCATTCAAACAAGACAAAGATTGAGCCACAAGAAGAAGAAGAACTTCTGTTTGAGACCAAATTCTAAAAACATTTCTGGAGTATTCTGATGAGAGAAGCTGTTTGTTAACTTTGCCATTTCTGAACAGAAGCTTTTCTGTTTGGAGGACTATGAATATATTTGAGCCTGTTTGCATCTTTGTGTGGATTTTGCAGATTCCAGATGTTTTAAAACCAGAAACAGCGTAGCTTCATCAGTAACACCGCATCCTTAAAATGAATGAGTCTGTGGAAACATCTGACAGGAATGTATATATTCAATCAAACCGCTTCCTTTGGGGAGTGGCTGTATATGAAATGCAGTTTTATGCATTTTATTTTTAAATGTCTGACAGTAATCTTTTGCTTATCCACAGTGTACACTGGGTTATGGGCTAATGTTGTATATTTGACTTTTTGTTTTTGATTATTTATTTTTCTAATATTTATGTGTATTCGGTGTAGGTTTATTGAAACTAATAAATGTTTGAAATTATTCTCATGAGTTTTATGGTTCTTTACAATATAAGCGTTTAACAGAAATTTAATGTACAAATCTTAAAATCCAGAGAGCTGTTACCCTTGGCTCAGATAAATTAATCTAGTTAAGAGCTGCTAATGTTACAAAAACTTTAAAAACATATCCTTTGGAAATCTGTCCGTTTTCAAAGAATAATATATTGTATATTGTGTGAAATGAATGTATTTATTAAATGAAGGAAGGAGGAGCAGGCTTTGAGAAAAAGGAAAATGCACCACGGACACTAGAACTCTTATCGTCTCCTGAGAAAATTTAATGCAGACTTTGCAGTACATTTATTGGTATTTTGTAAGGAATGGCCATTCAGTTTAATTTTCCCGCTGGACAGAGCATTATGAGAGAAAAGCAACATCAAGGCATCACTTTTACAAACATTTAGCTGAAAACATTACACCTTTGCAGACAGAAAGGTTTGGAGCCTCAGATTTTTCCTGGGAAGGTCCCATCTTCTCTCTGCCCGTCCCATTTCTCAATCTGAAAGTCAAAATTAAGAGAAGTTATTAGAAAGTACAGTTACCTGTATAAAGTGTAAAAGCATCTTATAGTACACCGTTTTCATATCTAGGATTTACTTTACTGACAGGCAAATTGACCTTCAGAAAGAATTATTTTTTAAACCACATATTTATTGAGATTTCCAACTCCAACAGTTTTAGGCTGATGGGGGATCCTCATAATTATAACTAATAAAACCAAAACAAATACTGTTTTATCATGGCATTTATGCAGCTAACCAGCAGTGCACAGCAATACAATGAAACACTCAAACTTTCTCAGGCACCTCAAAACTTAAAGCCATAGAGAACCAATGGTAGAAAGTTCACATGGTTTAAAACTAACCCTTTGAATACTTGGATAAACTTGAGTACTATTCACTGATAATTAATAGTTCAACAGCAGGCCGCTGAAGACCTGGGGGACATGCTAAGAAACTAGTCAAATCAGCAATTTTAGTGCAACGACGCGTCCACAACCTGCTGCTTAGGTGTCCTAGTCCACCACATCAAACTGCTGACATAAATATGCAATTCACTGGTCCTTAAGGGAGATGGGTGGTTGTGGTTCAAAGTATGACACTTTTTTCAGGTTTTTTATAGAATGACAGAATTAGTCAAAGATATTAAATGTATTTACCCAACCAATAGGGCAGAGAGATTTGTAGACCCTCTTGTACCAGTCACAGGGGGTGGTGTCTACTCCTTTAGCATCCAGGGCTTTCTGACAGCGGTGATAGTCTGGAATCAGAGAAATAAGAAGGCAAAATAAAAGATCGTAAACATTTAATTTATACAGACAGAGGGTACACTGAACTCCGTGCTGGTCTAAATGTTTTTATTTTTCTTCCTCTTGATGAAATGGGGCAATTAGTCAGAAAACAAGCTGAACACCAGTATTGGGCTTTGACCTTGAGCTAAATCCTTACCCAGATAGTTGGACCAGCAGTTCCTCGTCTGATTAGTGTTCGGGAATCGGGCATCGAATGGAGCGGTTCGGTACTGTTCGAGTTTGGCCTTGATGTCCTCAGCCATATTTACAATCTGTGAATAAAAACAGCTGGAATCAGTGAACACCGGCTGACTGTGTTACCTTTATTCAACCACCGGCAGTGACGTACATAGCGGTACCGGGGTGAGACTGCGAGCTGTATTTATAGGTAACACACGCAGTAGAAAGATTATGTTCTGGTTCCGAACGTGTGCAGTGTAAGCCCGGTTCTGACAAAACAGGTGGGATCAATTTTCAGGGTGCGCATGCGGCACCCAGAGCTGTACATACAAACGTAGCGCTGTCCTCTAGTATCTCCTTCACGGTGCAAAAAAAAAAAAAAAAAAGAAAAATCAATCCGAACCCAATCGGTTTACTTATTAACTACAAGCTTATAATCCCCCTAAAATGGTAAAACTGACAGTAACAACATGGTTGGTCTGTTCCTTCGGGGCAAACAGGCATTCTCTCTAAAAGACAGTTTCTTTTCCGCATAAACTGGTTTGGCTCGCCCGTGTATTTCTACGGAGCTTAGCTTTCATTAAAACCTCTTTTTCAGTGTAAAAATACACCAAACCGCGTTCAATCTCGGCAGCAAGGACTCTGCCATTTGAAACATACCCAAGAACGTCTCTAAACACACGGTTAAACGCTTACAGACGCCATGAAGGTGAAGGTTACCTTTTTTTAAATGCGGCTTGAGCTCAACAGTGACTTCACGAGCTGACGGTTTGAGGCGCGTGCTTCCCTCTGTGCCTGGCGCGTGCGCTCCGGTTCGGAGAAATGTATCCGTGCAGTCCTTTTATGAAGATATGGCGGACAGTGTAGGTCACATTGAGATGTGTGCCTGTGTCAGACTGAAGTTTAGACTTCCTGCACAGGTTTGAGGGGATCCTGGAGGACTTAAAACACCCCAGGGGTAGCGTGACGTCCCCGTGTTTGATGTTTAATAGAGATAAACTAAGCTTGTTAAATCCGGAAGTACTGTCCACACTGCCAATGATTAATACGACAATACTCTTAGGTTGGTGCGTTTATTTTACAGGTAAACACATATTACTCAATATGACTTTTTTTTTTAACTTGGGGTGTAAAATAAGACATGATTGAATTTGTGAACCTTGACGCTCAACTTATCATGTCTGCCCTGAACATTTTTTTTAACCATAGTGACAAAGCGAGTCATTCCAGCGCGTCTCAGTTCGATGCGTCAACCTCCGCGTGGCGACACACCCCTTTTCCTGACAGATGCCGCGCATGCGCTGCTTCTTCAGACGTGTATATCAGAAACAATCATTAAAGAGAATATGAGTAAATAAAAAAGAAGAAGAAAATAAAAACCTAAACAGTTATTAAAATTACTTGTTAATAAGGTCACACGTTTGTACTGCAAATCTTAAATATTGGATGTAAGCAGAAAATCAGAAATAAAGATTTAGAAACATCAATATGTGTGGTTTAATTCCATAAAATGTGTGTTTCATCTGATTTTTCTTATTCATTGATATACAAACACCCACACATTATCATTTTACTTTAAACACGTTAACTTTTTGGTTTTTGTCAGAAATAAAATAATCTGCTGTGTTAGTTTTATTTATTTTTTTTATCTTGCTGAGTTTGTAAAACTACTAGAAATTGTTTTTTGAATATAGTATTGGAATAAATACTTTGCTGTCACTCTAATGATTTGCTGCTGTTCACTTACATACCATATGTGTAAATATGACTTTGTTTTCAGAGTTATTAACTAGCTGCAACTTCATTTATCACCGAATTTCTAGCCTGTAATGTGCTATAAACCTGCTTAGTGTTGCATTATTTGATATGCTGTCAGGTCTGTCTGAAGCTCAGCTAATACCAAATAATTATTTCTGGCTCATACAATTTAGTTTAGCGGATCTTGATTCTAGTTTTGATTTATGGATTCATGATCATACATTCTTTTTCCAGCATCAGCAGGAGACTTCAGAGATCAAAGGGCAAAGAGATGGAAACAGGAGACGTCAGGAGGCAAGATAGCATCATATACACCCAGATATCTAGGTTTTCTGTATCCATGCAGTGAAGAAGATGAGAAAGGTTCATATCCCCTCCCCACTGGTTAGGAATCAATGTTTCGTATGATTGGCTGATTTATAGCTTCTGATATTATCAGAACCTTATAAACGCCTCCTTTGCATCCCTTCAAAAATAGTACTGATGGGTCAGTATAGAGTCATCTAAAACTTTTAAATAAAAGCGATAAATAATGAATTTATCCAACAGTGTCTGAACTAATTATAATACAAAAACAAACAGAGGCCATTCCTCCAGCCTCTTTTCGTCTTATCTAGTGCTCCCCGTGGAAGTTCTCTCTCTTCAATTACTGCACTTTGGTGGGATAATTTGTCTGGGAATTTCCTGGAAAAAGCACCCCGCCTTTCCCATAACATCCAGAACCAGACAGCTGTGTCTGGAAGAAAATACAAACGCTGCAGCTGTTTTTTTTTATGCTCCGACTTAAACAAGAGGAAAAAACTCCACTTACACCAGTGGGAAAAAAGAAATGTGGTCCACTTTCTAAACAGTATATTAATAGATTAGTTTACCCCTTCAGTCAAAATGCTTAATAGACAAAGATGAAAAACACTAAAATTAGAATTACAAAGAAAATAGACTAAAGAAGAAAAGAATCAGCAAAAACAATAAAGTCAGAAAACCACATTAAAGTCATGGAGTTCTCTAAAATGTAATGGTAGATGGCTGCACTGAGTGTGGGCCTAAAGAAACCCAGTGGACCAAACCATCACTCACTGTGGAAACCTGCTGGATCCTGATCCTCCTCCCTCAGACTCTTGAACCTTGATTTTTAAATCAAAATTCAAACTTCTCTTTCATCAGAAGGGAGGACCTTGGATCATTGAGCAGTAGTCTGGGTCTTTTCCTCCTATTCAAGGTGAGACTCCTCTGATATTGACTGTGGTTCAGGAGTGCCTGAACATGAGAATTTGACGCTATTAGTTTTTGTGATATCCTGAATCCATATCTGTTTCTTGTAGTTCTGAACTCCTTATGAATCTTCCAAAGTTCTTCAAGTAAAAAATGCAGCTATTTCTGTTCATTTATTTGTATCTACCACAGTTTTTCCTTCCACTCAACTTTTCCTTAATATGCCTGGAAGCAACATTTGGAAAAAGCCTGTTTACAATAGAAAGGCCTAATCTCTGTAGAGGGAGTCAAAGACTGTCATCACTAATGTTTCCTCTGACTGAATGAACCTTTTCTAGAGGAACAAATACTTAAAACCATCAGATTATTGAACCATCTGTGCATCTGCATCATCAAGACAACAGCTGGAAATGGCAATTTAACTCCAGCAAAAATTGTATTTCATTTTTTATGTACATTTCTTTTAGTTAAAGAAACAAAAAGTCCAACAAATATAACATTTCTAGTTGGAAGTGATTCCCCATACTGATCCAATATCAACTAATGCAAAAAGTGTGAACTTAGAAAGTTGTAATTTCTTTAAAATATCTAATCAGATTTTTTTATTGCCAGAAAAATGATCTGCAAAAACACACACATGTGGATTAAGGCCAAATTTAAACTAAACTAAGTTAATAATGTGGATTTTATTCCAGCACCTCTAGTGGCAATAAAATATATTAAAAGAAAGAAGAAAAGTGAACCTATTTGATCCTGTTTTTGTTTTTTTAGGACAGAAGAAAAATACTTAGCTTTAAAAAGAGGGAAAAATACTTTTTTTTATAGTCAGAAAAACTCTTTACTAGGTTTTATGATTTTGTTCCTGTTATGAAGAAAATAAAAATCTTACATTTTAATCTTGAATTATTTCTAACTAGTGATAATCCAGTGTTCTGACGTAGTAAACTGATCAGCTCCTCTGTAGGCTTTCTTCTCAAGGATTAATCAGATAATGTTGTTTAGCAAAGCGAATGGATTCTGTTATATTTAACATCCTTTTTACAGATTCATCTGAATGTTAGTTTTTTTTTTCAACTCACTAGTTTCCCAAGATACAGAAAAAAACAAGAGAAAAAACAGAAGCTCTTTGTTTCATGATGATCGGAGTTAAGAGGTTATAAAAAGCAGATGCTCATAAGATTTAGAAACATCTAAACACTACATTATTATTGCATTTTAACACGATTCTCCTGATTGGAAGTAATAGAAATGACCTAAATCTGACAGCTGAAGATTAGGGTTTTGGTAAAGAGGTAAATCTTTAGGACACCAGTAGAAACGGATTAAAAAAAAAGGTAATTTTCAGTGACGCAAATAAAGTTTTTCTGTTCAAATTTAAATAATTGTCTTTTTTCCAAAATCTTTCCGTCAATGCCCGTCTCATTTCTGTTAAGAAATTTATTGATTTTTTTTTTTAATAGAGAAATTATTTTAAATGTAAGCCTGTCAGGAGTATGAATGATTTGCGGCTTAAACGTATTTTAAATAGAACAAATAATTAGCATCTTTAATTGCCGTTAAAGTAATGAAAACAAAAAACACAGCACAATAGTTTCATATTTTGAACTAAATTCTTTATTCAAAAAGAAAAAGAAAATCTCAAATCCAAACACTTCATCAAATACAAAAAGTCGCATCAATTCGGTCGGCGCCACAAGCTCAATATATTAAAGAAGAATATATACATATACAACCACATCTTTTCTCTCAATGTACGCATTCAGTTTATTCCCTGGGAGGAGAAACCTGACTGAAACCTTACAGCAGATAAAGTTACAGTTTAAAGTGGATTTAAATATGTAATAGAAAATACCCAGATTTTCAAGGCTAGGCTTCGTCTTAGATCGGATGTGAGCTGAGATCTTAATTAAACTTCACTTTAATACCAGAACTAAGACAAAAAAAATCTAAAAAGTTCCAGCATCTTGGATTCAGCAAATAATTTATAAAAACATTTATGCACCAACAAGTCTGACACTTTGACAGAAATGTAGTTTCTTAGTGTTTAATAAGTTTCATTATACAGCAGCTCCAACAAACACTCAGCTCCCCAACTGTGGTCAGTCCCTCTACGGTTTATTTATAACAAATTAAATAATGTTTTAAAGCCCTATAATGACACTTAAGGCTTCTGTGATCTGAGATAAACCAACCCATGTGATAGAAATGGGTGCGTTACTTTAACGGATGCATAGATGTGAATGACCCTCCAGCCTCTTTGAGGAGGCCTGGTTTTACTAACCAACCACAGAGAAGGCAGACATGTAGGGTTTACAGCAGGTTTACAGCAATCTGTGCAGAGCAGCAGCTTCTTAAATGTTTCTGATTGGACCATGAATGGACATCTAAGCTTGAGTGTTGTGTCCACTTCAGCAAGAATCTTTTTAGTTAAGGTAAATCTAACAGTGTCTTCAGAAAAAAAAAGATTTTCTTTGGTTTTCCCCAGCTAAAAGTAAATGCTGTTAGTTTAGAGACATAAAAACAAAGTCACACACAGCAGAGTCCCGTTTCACCAGTCACTGCTGAAGCGGAGTCGGTTGAAGACTTCTTTGATGTCGTCATCGCTATGTGGCTCACCGCTGGTGCTTGTACGGTGTACTCTGCATGACTGGACGTCCTCCTTCAGCTTCTGCTTGTAAAGGACCACGGTGCCTTCAGTTCCTTCCTTCTCCGGGCCCATCAGCAGGAAATAGGCGGCGTGACGTCCACGCTCCATTAGAGTGGCTAAACGAGATGAAAACAGAGAAACAATCAGTAAATGAGCTGAAATCAGTCAACTTAACAATCCTCTAATATGTTTATGAAACAAACATGGAATACTGAAAGGAAAAATGATTCCGGCTTTTCTAAATATTTTGCAATTAAAAATCTGTTTTTATTCAGTTAAAACTCAGGGACACTTTTCATTGAAGGTCAAGCTGCGGGTTATTTGGGGTTTATGCACCTACAGAGAGAAACTTGCTTTTTAAAACATCTCAAGCTCAGCCAAATTGAATGGAGAGGATCTGTAGACAGTCATTTTTAAATCTTGCCACAGATTCTTAGCTGGATTTCAGCCTAGACTTTGATTAGGCCATTCTGTAATCTAAACCTCTCCTAGTATCTCTAGCCATTTGTTTAGGGGGGTTGTCCTACTGGAAGGTCTTCTGCAGACTCTGACAGATGTTCTTGGGAAAAAAAAACTGCCAGTTTAAGAAAACCATCCCCACAGCATGATGCAACTACCACCGTGTCTCACAGTTAGGAAAGTGCATTCAGGTAGTTAGTTTTCCTCATTAGTTTGACCTGAACTGCTACAGGTAGACTTTAAAATTAAACATATAGATGGACTGCATCCTGATCAAGGGATTCCTAAAAGTATAGAGGACCAAAAGTAATGAATTTAGAAATAAAGGCAGAATTAGATAAATGTTCAAATTTTAAATAAATACCTTATGAGAATGTTTGATATCTAAAGGCATCACTGGATAATTTTAGCCACTAGGGGAGCTAGACCTGTAACTTCCAGGTTTAGTATCCCTGAAAGCAACTAGCAGCACTATTGCAAAATTAAACTGCCTTGTTGTGTTTTGCAATCTGATAGCAGATGACTTTGGACCAGCAGACTGAGACGTCAGGGAGATACTGATAAAGGAAATGTTCACCCCTCTAGATTAAATCCTACATCAGATAAACTAAAATATGTCTGATCATGTAAAGGTCAGGTATGTTTCTGCATTCTTATATGATACTTAAAGTTGGCAATACCATACCAACTTTATTTATAAAGCACTTTAAAACAACCACAGTTGATACAAAGTGCTGTACAATGTAAAAACAC
>JAUZNJ010120103.1:16894-28466 GCA_034780135.1 Jordanella pulchra | reverse complement strand
TGTTTGTTTGTTTTCCACAGTCCCATTCCTGATGGAGAACCAGCTATAGTCCAGTACAGATCCCGTGATTGCTTCAGCTCCTGGTGTTCAAATAAGTCCCATTCTGTCCAACTGAAACAGTCCAGCTGTTTTTCCCAATGTTTTCTCAGGCTTCTGATTAAAAGTCATTGTTGTGGGCCTGGCACTGAGTCTTATGGTGTTATAGGTTGGGGGAACAGTAGGAGCAAAACATCTGACTGGCCATGAGTTGAGAGGAGAAAGCCAGCTTGATGCTGTAGAAACTTTGAGATGTTGGTGGAACTTTGGCAGCAAAGTCTTCAAGTTGGCCTTGTTAAAGTCTTCTGCAATAATGTGAACACTGTTGGGGTGGGCCTGCTGTTGTTCATTATTTGTATCTAGTAGGGTGGGAGCGCTGCGTTTCCATCTGTGTCATTGGGGTACGTAGACAGCCGTTATGATCACAACTTTCAGCCAGCATCAGGAAAAATATCCAACATCTAACAGACTTGTATTCAACATCTAGGGAACAAAGTTTGTGTATAATTGTTCTGTTCTTACACCAGTTTCCATGTACATATATACAGATTTCCCCCATGTTCACTAAGTCCTGTCCCAGTTTAGCAGAGTGGGACCTGCCAACTGCACCCTGGCATCGGGTACTCCTGGTTGAAGCCAAGTCTCTGAGATAATCAGAATGCAAGAGTCCCAACTACGGTATGGAGTTGTAGTTCCACATCATCTGGTTTATGTACCAGAGATCCGGCATTAGACTCAGAGGAGACTGGCAAGGTCCCCCTAGGACCTTGAGATGCTTTTTACTGAGTCCCTCTTCGGTTTCCTGACTGTGGACTGGGATCATTTTACTGCTGGAAGACCCACTTCTATTCCATCTTTAATGCTTATGCTGATGGCTTAAAATCTGACGATGCATGCTTCCGTTTGTTCTTCTTTTGACACAGATTAGTCGTCTTGTTCCTGTTTTCTGTGATAAAGATGAATAAGGCAGCAGATAAAAGCAAGTTTAAAAAATTCATTTTATTTGTAAAATCCTAATTCATTGAGTCTTTTCTGAAGGATTTTCATAACATTATCTCAATTATCTTATTGGACCTGAATATTTACATTGGGAGTAAATATTCAATTTGAAGAAATTAGTTTGTAACTACATATTAAGCTTGCTAACTATTTGGTTTAGCACTAAATATTTACCTTGCCAAGTGAATATTTGTCCTTTTTTAAAAATATATTTATTAATTGGTTGATGTCTTCTGTCTAGTGTCTGGTGTTTTCTTATTGAGGATTACAAATGTAAAATAGCATTCAGGCTAATTCTGGCATATTTACATTTAAATGTTCATGAAAATTCACTGTTTCTTTAAAAACAGGTAAATATTTAGTTTGAAAATTAAATATTTAACTTGCTAATCTAATTATTTAGTTGGAAATGTATTTATTGATGTATAAATGATATAATGAAAATATGAATTTGAAGATGTAACCCCTATTTGTTAAGTTTATCACAGGCTAAAAAAACCCAACTAGATATTACAGTCAGTATTTGACTTGGAAAAAGATACAAAAATGTTCAGGTAAAAAATCAAAATTCATTAAGAGGATGCAGCTGAAATGTGAACATTTTCTTACAAATACCAATGAATGTTATCTGTTTTTTTCACAACTACAGCTGTAAACTACTCCTGAGTTAATGGCAAACATCTTTTTTTTTGTACAAATTGCCCACAGATGTAAAGAATAAACAAAACCAATCAATTAACAACCTGACTACACTTTTAAGAACAAAGTAAATCTATGAAATTATCCATCTTATCCCATAATCCAGAGGTGTAGATGTGATGTATAAAAGATAATTATATGAAGGCTAGTATGCAGATGGTGATATAAATCAAAATATGGGTCGTGTTTTGACATATGTTCACTTTTAATGTGGATCCTACTCAATTTGTAATAAATCAGGCCAGAGATCTGCAGCTTCAAAATTTTAGATATCTGAAATCCTTCATTTAAGTGCGATGAATAGAATGAAGCTACAGAAAATTGTATTTAGGTAAAGTAGTTTTGTTCGGATTAAGCTATTCCTGTTAACACCTGACAGAACCGCAGATCCTACGTCATTATAGAAACACCACACGGCACAAGTAAAGAAAGGTTTTATTAAAGAACACGTTTCCAACACTCGTCTTAATTTGTTCAGTTCGGTTTTGATCAGAAACTCAGCAGATCTTTAAGGTCACAGTGAGGTCAGCTTTTACATGCAGCTGGTGAGCTGTGATTGGCCCGTCTAGGGGAGAAGGCGGAGCTCAGTAACAGGTGCCTCACATTCAAGATGATTGGAGCTGTTGCTATGGGAACAGCAGGAGGTTACTTCATGGGGGAGAAGGAGCATGGAAACATGAGCTGGTTTCTCTGAGAATCCAGATTGACGACGTTGTTCCTGACTGAACGACACAGCAGAAATCGAACAATGAGTTAGCTCTGACCCACCAATGAACATGCCCAAAAATGAGTGATGTCACAGAGTGGGGGTGGAGTCCTACCTGCTGCAACCACTCTGGCATCAGTGTGAGCTTTGTGACGAATTTCAGCTCGATGGTCAGCACTCTCGAACCACCAGAGGGCGTGCACTGAGACACGAGAACAAAGTGGTTCAACTCCCAGCAGCATTCAGACATTCAACAACATCCAGAACCCTATCATTTCAACTGTCCTGAATTCATCTACCTAAAGCACCATTTACAGGACGCTACTTAACTGATTCACTAATGTTTCACTGCAGATCTCCTACCTCTGTTCAGCAGTCCGAACTCGCTGTGAAACGCTCCCAGCAACGTCCCGTACCCCGGGGCATCATGAGAGGTCATTGAGGCGTGGAAGGTATTGCCCCAAACAGCCGGACCCCCTGGACGCATCTGGAACGTCGCCAACTCATAGACTCCTGAAACACATACAGACCGCTGTTAGAACCCCATTTCAGCTAAAGATTCCTCGCTAGAAAACCTCGATAAAAACCGACATCGGGTAAAATTAGTATTGAGAACATCAGCGGTTTCCTCTGTGATCGTACTTCCAGACATGAATATCTCTCCTGACCAGTGGAATGGTCTAGAGAAAAAGTATTTAACACATAAAGAAAATGAAAGAAAACCACAGAGAGCAAAATAAATTAAAAACCTCAGGGATTTAGAGAACATTTAGAGAACATCAAGAGCCAGCTACGCAAAATAAATGATTCATTCCACAACATCAACATTGATCCACGGTCACTGCACAAGACTCCACTGCTGAAGGAAAGGGACGATAAAGGTGATTTTTGCGGGTGGGAACATGATGGCGCCTGTTGTTTGACATCATATGGTTCAGGCAAACGTCATATCATTGAAGGAAGGGTGGATGGAGAAATGGACCAGGACATTCTAGATCAGAATATGAAGATAAAACAAGTCTAAATAAACTACCTAAGAAATAAGGCACGACCAGTGGGCTGAACTGGATCGAGTCAAAATCAGTTCAAAGAGTTGAAGATCCAAGAGCCTAAAAAGAACTTACCACCCTCCTGCGGTGGGTTCTTTAGACGGCTCCATGGTACCAGGTATGTGACCTCATTATCCTGTGATGTCAGCATGGGTAAGGCCTTTGAGATGTACTCTGAGATCCAGGAGGGGTCCTGAGCCAGGGCTGCCCGCACACCTGCCCGCTGGGAGTAACTGTCTGCAGGGAGAGGAGAGTGATTACAGACATTCAGACCTCCATGATGAGGAGAAACTGGTGCTTATGTTATGTTATTCACTAACAATTAACTCGGTATAAAGTAATGTAGTCAGGCATAAACAAAGACAGAAAAGGAAGCCTCCTCACCATACTTCCATATATGGAAAACTTTATTCAGGCCGCCATACTCCACACTCCAGTAGCCAATCAGCTCAGAGTGAGCAGTGCGCAGATGGATCTTCTCATTGGTCAGTTTGAGGAAAGCAGCGTTCTGGTCCGGCCGGATGCTGTAGGTACGAAACTCATAGAAGGTTCTCTGTTCTTGCTGGGGTCCAGTGGAGAGCCTGGCACTTGGCTGCAGAGAAAGCGAGAGAGAAGGAAAAACGGGATGTTTGGAACTGTGGTGGAACAAATAAAGCTTGTCTGTGGGTTTCACCCAGTCCACCATCTTTTAAAACGTATCATTGAATTCTGTTGGACTGACGAGCTGTTCAGGTTGTACCTCATCTCTAATGACCAATGCTCACCCTTTAGGTATCAAAAAAGAAAAAAAAAAAACTCTGTCCTTTTCTGCAGGCATGGCCTGGCTCATGGTCCAGTGGCTCCATAACATTCAGCAGCTGTATGGGTAGGGTCAGTACCTAGGTCCTCATCACCTCCAGAGCTAAGCTCCAGCAGACACTTAAAACAGCTGATTATCCATTTTACCCAAATCAATAAATCTGACTATTAATACCAAATAATTAACATCACAAATCATAAAAAAAATCTTTAATTTCTGTGTCTTTTGGTGCATTTTTCTATTATTTTCCTCAGTCCAGTCTTGATACATGTGAACTTAACTAAGGGAGAGGACATAGGCAGTAACTACCAGGAGCCGGGGCCAGTTTTCACTAAGGATGACGGAACTGAACTAAATAAAACCTGGGCTGGTATCATGATAAACACATCGGTGAGAAACATATCAGTTACCGTGCAAACATAATTTCCAATTCATCTTTTCTATTTTTTTTGTTGTTGTTGCTTTTATTGAAACAAAGCAGGAAACATGTTATGAGTGTATGTAGCCCACGCCACATTTATGCATAACTGTTTTATGAATGTCTATTTTCTGCATTCATAATCCAGTGAATTACCATCATATATCATCCATCAGATGGGTCGCAGAGCAAACATTTCTTCCAAACCAACCCATGAATTAAAATGTTACTGATGAGCGTGGAGAAAATATATGTGTTACTTTTCAATTCAACTAAATTTTGTTTCCGATATTCGAAACCAAACTGGAAACTTATTAAACTCACAGTCTGGCCCCTTAACTACACTAATCGTTTTGTTTTGTTTTTTAGATCTGCTGCCCCCTGCTGGACCAGGAAGGTCTCTGCAGCTTTGAGACGTGACAGTGCACCATGAGCCACGCTGCGTGGGGGTGGACAGACAAGTGGGATTCACGTTCTTTACAACTGCTTACAGTCCTCCACCCCCAACCCCTCTGTTTAAAGAACAGCTGAAGGCCATGAGGCGTTCAGGGTCCCCCCCCCTCCTCCTGCTGCAGGTTAATCATAAACTGTAGTTTCTGACCTTTACCTCCGATCAGCCATCACTGAAATGAAACAACCGAACCGAACAACCAGATCCAGTAAGGCAGAAAAATGTTAGCAGCAAAGGAGTGTCTGTGTTCCTGGGTTGATATGTAGAGGAAAACTCGTGATTTCGGTTCGTTTCTGTCAGTTCTGTTCAGTCTGGACCAGGTTTTTAGCTCTCTGTCATGTATTCGTTTGCATGTCGACTCACCTGTGCAGCAGAAGTAGTTCTAATGAGGGCTGCTGCAGGCCTTAACGAACCGATCAGCTTCAGCATTTTGACTGTCCAAAAATGTGGAGATCTTCTGAAGCACAGGAGGCTTCCCTCTGAGATCACCAGGAACAACCCGACCTACAACAAACACCGCAGATCGTCTCAAATACAGGAGGTCTCACTCTGAGAAACTGAGGACCCTTAATCGGAACAATCCCCCAGAGAGCTCAGAGTAGCAAGTATGCAATATGTCTAACCCTTGTCCCTGATAAGTAAACAAAAAAGCTGATCACAGCCTGAAGTGGATTTACTAGGTCGTTCATCCACATTAACAATAGGAAAACATGATATAGAAAAGCCTTAATGGAAAAAAAACCTCAAAAACTGAAACACATTAAAATATGAAATAAGAAGAACCCACGGGATTGTCAAAATCCAGGTAGGGTTCTGGATCTCAATCTCCCACGGAGTGCGCCGTCTTCCTGCTGCACTTTCCTCCACTCTTTGCTGCTTAATAAAGAAAACGTTTTTTTTATTATTAGAAGTAATGATTCATTATTCGATTAACATAAACATTAGATTATGAGCTTTTTATTTTTTGATTCGTATTTTATTTTTAAATCGAATAGAAAGGCGTCCTAGAAGAAGAAGCGTTTACCGGAATATAAACATATTTGACGTCACATCCATTGAGGAAGCGAAGCAGGACCACAGAGAGCACGGAGATCCTCGTGGAGGTCGGACACGGTGGGCCAGCATGCTGAAGACGCTGCAGGTTTGCCTCCGCCGCCAGCTGTGGAGGAACATCTGTTCAGCGGCAGCAGGTGGTCGTTCCCCGCGCGGAACCTCGGGACGCACCGTGGGGACATCCGGAGTCCGGAGCTGCACCGTGGACCCGAACCTGGAGGAGCAATTCGTGTTCTTAGACTGTCTAGGTGAGCAGCCCCAGAACCTTTAGTTCCGTTTACCCGGACCTTCTAGGACCACATTCTCACTTAAATTTGGGTTTTGGTCAGAACCGGGGAGGTTTCAATCAGCCGGTATGCCTCCAGGTGATATGATGTGAACTGAGCATGCGCAGTTCTACAGCTCTGACCCAGTGTGTGTTGGTGCCGATGAGATACAGATCGCAGTGAGTTCGGATCTCCTGTAGAACCTCACAGGGTTCATAAATTTATACGAAACCGATACCAGTTGTTAAGAGAATAAGTGTAATTATTTAGAAAATGTTATTTCACTTTTAACTCTTTGTTTTTTAGTGTTAGCAGGGGATGCATTTTTTTGGCAAAGAAAGGTATTAGATGGCCGATATTTGCATCTCTTGCCTATTTTCTCCAAATATTATCCTATTGGTGTGAAATTCATACTAGCGGTTCATAGAACAAGTCCGAATATGTAGAAAGTTATTTCACTCTTAAATCTTTATTTTGCATTTTTGGCTAAGCAAATTATTAGCCTGCTGATATTTGTGTTTAATGTTTTGCGACTGTTTTTTTTTATCTTTTTTTTTCCATCAATAGACTAGATGGTTAAGGATGATATAAAATTTTCAACATAACGGGCCTCTGGTTTGTCATGCTTTAAGCTATCATGGTGTTAAAAGAAAAATCTGGGAATTTCAAGCCATCTGCGGAGAATGTTTTCATCAGACACGGACAGAAAAACGTGTCTCAATAAAGCTGTAAAAACTAATTATTTTTAAAAAAATCTGCAAAATAAAAACTTGCCGTTTGAGGGCTTATGTGTTTAAGAAACGCGATAATGTTACGGATATCTTAAAAAGTTTCATCCCAGGTTATATTTCAATCCGTTTTCTCATCAATATGGGAGAGTTTAGAGAGATGCGCAGGGGATGCAATCTCAGCAGGCCTGCGTTTCTCGGCATAACACCGGTCATCGCTTCCCCTTCACTAAAACCATCTGGATTAGGACATCTCAAACTGTCTGACTGGTTCTTCAGGGGATTGGAGTCGATACCTTATGGTTGAAGTTCTGTTGTTCTGCTTCAAGTCAAAGAAAATCTGTTCTGCTTTGCTCCCAAAGTCCAATTTCACCTAACTTATTCACAGTCCCTTTTTTCCCTCAGGGGTGATAGAATTCAACTATTTTTCTTGTTAGAATAGAGTCTAGAGAATAGAGTTTCTGGTTCTGACCTCAGGGGTTCTCTACAGAACAACCAGCATCACGAAGACCAAGGAATCCAGCAGATGGGCCTGGGAGGAAGTTCTGGTTCAGTTTAAAGCAGGGTTTTGGTTCTAAAACAACTCCCAGAGTTCTGATTCATCCATTACCAGAACATGGAGCGAATGGACCACCTGCTGACCTACAAGGACGTCCAGCTAGACTGACAGTCTGGATGAGCAGAGCACTAGAGGACCATGGTAACCCTGGAGGAGCTGCCAAGATCCACTTTTTCCAATTTATAATTCCGGAATAATTTGCAGCATATTAAGTTTGATTTCACAAAAGGTTGTGGCTGGACCGGGTCAGAATGTGAAGAAGTTCTGGATGAGTGATTGGTTTGTATCAGGCTTAAGTTGAATCAGATGAAAACATTGAATAAATCTAACTGGACAGAATCAGGGCGGTCTGCAGACTTAGCCTGGGCTAGCCATGCATATAAACACCATATCTGTCTGGAAAGGATTGAAAGACAGGACCAAGGTGGGTCTGACAGTCAGAGGAAACAGATTATAACCAATCAGACCTATGAATGTGACACAAAAACATATTTTCTTTGTAGCAGCCAGTTGTTGACATTTTAAAGACATGTCCTATTATAAGGTTCTGCTCTTGGTCTTTGTTGTTTCTGTTGGATCATCCTGAGTGTTTGTCTTCTCATCCAGGTCAGGAGGACGACCCATATGAGGCAGAGAAGGTCCATCAGAAAGGTCTCTGCTT
Source organism: Jordanella pulchra (assembly GCA_034780135.1). Classification (NCBI taxonomy): domain Eukaryota; kingdom Metazoa; phylum Chordata; class Actinopteri; order Cyprinodontiformes; family Cyprinodontidae; genus Jordanella; species Jordanella pulchra. Next base: position 20,042 of record JAUZNJ010120103.1, on the reverse strand, counting down.
AGATTCTGGTTCAGATCCAAAGTCCATTCCCAGAACGGCCTGTGGATCTTCTGCCGGGTCAGCTCCACGATTGGTAACTAGCCCTCATGTGAGTCTTCAGAAACAATACCTGAAACAGCAGCTGAGGGGTGAAGTCCTGCAGGAGGCGGGGCTGGACTCTTTTATCGAGTTCCAGGATGTGAACTTCCCGCTGGATGAGAGCATCATCAAGTCCAAGAAGAAGAAGAAGAGGGCGGAGCCTAAAGGGGAGCACCAGGTGTTTGGGACTCCAGATGCAGACGCTGCGGTCAGTGACACCAGCTGCTCGGGTTGCGGCGCCTTGCTGCACTGCACCGCTGCAGACATCCCTGGGTACCTGCCCAGTGAGAAGTTCAAGGTTCTACTGGAGGAGGGGAAACTGGACGGAGCCACCTGCCAGCGCTGCCACCTCATCACCCACCACCATAAGGCCCTGAACCTGCAGATGACCCGGGAGCAGTACCGGGACGTGGTGCGACAGATCCGGAACCGTAAGGCCCTGGTGCTACTCATTACAGACCTCCTGGACCTGCCTGATTCCATAGTGCCAGAGCTGCCAGAACTGGTGGGAACCAACAAACATGTGGTGGTCCTGGGTAACAAGCTGGACCTGCTGCCAGGAGATTCACCCAACTATCTGCAGCGCATCAAGCGGCGTCTGGCCCAGTACTGCAAGGATGCCGGGTTTGGATCGCAGGTCACCGACCTGCACCTGATCAGCGCTAAGACTGGCTATGGCATCGAGGCGCTGATCTCCAGCCTGCAGCGGTCCTGGAAGTACAAAGGAGACGTGTTTCTGGTGGGCAGTGCCAACGCCGGGAAGTCCACGCTGTTCAACGCTCTGCTCGAGTCCGATTATTGCAAGTCCAGAGCTGCTGAAGTCCTGCACAAGGCTACCATATCTCCGTGGCCCGGTTAGTGACATGCAGTCAGAACCAGACCCAGCTCACAGGACCATAATCTGCTGTTTTAAGTTTCCCATTAAATATCTGCAATTCTTCTTATGTGTGTTGTGGTTGTGGTGCGTTAAGGAACCACTCTGAACCTGCTAAAGTTCCCCATCATAAACCCGACTCCTTACCGGATGTTCCGGCGTCAGAAGCGCCTGAAGGAGGAGCTGCAGCAGACAGAGGAGGAGCTGCCAGCCGACGAGCTGAGGAGGCTGCAGCAGCTCAGCCGGCGAGGATACTTAGTGGGTAGGTGTGGGGGTGGGTCGGGGGCGGCGTCAGCTGCGTCTCTAATTATATGCTCACCTGTACAGGTAGGGTGGGGCAAACGTTCCGGTTGGACAGATCCAGAATCAATGAAATCCAGTTTGATCCAGATAGTTTGGCGTTTGGAGAAAACGAAGACGGACACACAACCAAAGAAGGTGAGATCTGATTAAGAACATTTTGGGGGATCCAGTTTGGATCGTTTGGGACTTTTTTTTTAACTAGGTTCTCAGCACAGTCTGCGTGTTCTGATTCCTCCCTCAGCTGCTGAAAGGTCGGTTGGGGGGCTGAGCCCCAACGAGCTGAAAGACGCCCACTGGCTGTACGACACCCCTGGAATCATCAAGGAGCGCGATGTAAGATCATCTACATCGAATAAACCATTATTATCCCACTGATAACCTTCATCATTCTGCTCATAATCATCATCATTGATCATCTCAATCCCTCCATCCTCATCACTCTGATCGCCACTCTGATTCTTATTTTTAAAATCTCAGTAGTTTATAATCTTGACATTGAAATATATAAAAAAAAAACAATTAAGTGCAAAGGTTTGAAAAAATGTAGTTTTTTAAATAACATTTTAAATTTTTATGTAAAGAGAAGTAAACAACCCAGCGTTCTGGGTTAGAGTCTAGTTCAAAGACCCTGAGGGATATCTGAGGTTTGAACCGACAACCTTTGCTCTCTATCCTCTAAACCTTTGAAATCCTCTAATGTCTTTTAAAGTGTAAACTTTTGTTGATCTGAAAATTTCTCAATTTTACCTTCTCTACAAGATTCACGTTTTTGTTGAAACATTCTGATTACTTCATTGTTCTTTATTTGACTTTGAGACTTTTAATAATTAGCTTAGTTTTAACCTTCTTAGTTGACTCTTTCTCTGTGATTGACTCATCTCTGGACTCTACAGATCCTTCAGCTGCTGCACGAGCAGGAGGTCCGGTTGGTGGTTCCGACCCAGGCCATCGTTCCTCGGACATTTGTGCTGAAGCCTGGGATGAGTCTGTTTGTGGGAGCTCTGGCACGGGTTGACTTCCTGCAGGTGAGATGGATGGATGGGCGGATGGATAGATGGACAGACGGACTGACGGAAGATTTTGTCTGCAGGGAGGAAAGTCCTGCTGGTTTACAGTCTTGGCCTCCAGTCGTGTCCCAGTTCACATCACCGGTTTGGAAAAAGCTGACAGCATCTATCAGCGACATGCAGGCCACACTCTGCTAGGGGTAAGTCTGCAGTCCGACTTGGTGCCACATCGATTGGACCGCAGCATTCAGCCTCTGGAACTCTGCCCGTCACTCTGCTGTGTTCAGGTGCCTGTAGGAGGGTCGGAGAGAATGAAGCAGTTTCCCACGTTAGTTCCTCAGGACTTCAGTTTGGAGGGTCTTGGTTACCTGGAGGCTGCTGCTGACATCACTCTGTCATCAGCAGGTAGGCCCCTTACCTGTGACCCCCAAGGTTTAGCAAGATTCCCGTGACTCTGAACCTGTCTTTGTGTGGGCAGGGTGGATTGCCGTGACGGCTGTTGCAGGCGAACAGGTGCAGCTGAGGGTTCACGGACCAGAGGCTGCAGGTTTTGGGCTGCGGACGCCTCCATTGCTTCCTCACATCGTGACTCTTAAAGGAGAGCGAGTCCGTAAATCTGGCGCCTATAGGCCTCTGAGAGTCACGGGACTGATAGACGGACTGTCGGCCGCTCAGAAACTGCAGGCCAAGAAGAAGAACAAGTAGCGAGCCGAGCCATACCTGTCAGGGTTTTTAAAGCTTCAACCTTAGGAATAAGCTTGTCGCTGCATCTGTCTCTGTTACCATGGTAACAGATGCTGAAGGATACGAACCCCTCTGTTTCTGTATCCCATCGCCTGTTGGTAACCATGGTAATTGATGCTGATGGAGCCTCACCAAGGATCTC
>JAUZNJ010120103.1:0-16794 GCA_034780135.1 Jordanella pulchra | reverse complement strand
AACCCCTCTGTTTCTGTATCCCATCGCCTGTTGGTAACCATGGTAATTGATGCTGATGGAGCCTCACCAAGGATCTCTGAACTTTGTTTCTGAATGTTGTATTCAACGTTACCATGGTAACAGATGCTGATGGATACTAACCCCTCTGTTTCTGTATCCCATCGCCTGTTGGTAACCATGGTAATTGATGCTGATGGAGCCTCACCAAGGATCTCTGAACTTTGTTTCTGAATGTTGTATTCTGCGTCACCATGGTAACAGATGCTGATGCTTCTGTTGATTATTCACATCTGCTGCAGCTACAGCTTGAGTCTGTCTGGCTCAGGTTCTGATTCTGTAGATCCATGGTCCTGATTGTTGCTCCACCAGTTCCAGAACCTGCTGTCAGAACCAGAGTCCGTTGGACCAGGAGCTCGATGTGACTGAAAGAGTGTTTTAATAAAAACGAGACGGAACCAGTTAAGACGAGATCTTTATTGTTCACAGCTTCATTCATGCTCGGTTCTACTGAACACAGATCATTTGATTTTCTATTTGGCTCCTGTCAGTCTGGTTCTGTGATATACTGCTCGGACCCGTCTCTGATTCAAAGCACCAGAACCAGCAGCTTTCAGTTCCAGGCCCAGATAGCAAAGCTCTCACAATGTTTTATTGAAGATTTTCATTTTGGTCCAGAGAAGCAACCCCCAATGAACTCATTGGTTCCATCAGAACCTACCCAGTCCAAGAAGTCTAAACAGAACCTGTAAAAAAAAAAAAAAAAGAAAAACAATCGATGTTTGTCCCAAACGTTCCCGTCTGAGCTGACATTTCCTGTCACATGATGCTGATGATGTCATTCTATCCTCAACTACAGTTTCATTTGTCCACAGTTCTGAAGGAACCTGCCTAGTTCTGATTGGTCCAACTGAGCTGAACCCTCATCAGGTGTCCTGGCTTCGCCCTCTGATGAAGCCTCCTGAAGGTTCTGATCTTCCTGTTTAAAAGTTCTCTCTGCTTGTTCTCTCTGCTTGTCCTGCTCCCTCAGACATCATACAGCTTCTCCTCCTCCTCCTCCTGCTCTTCATCTGTCTTCTTGTTGAAGGCGGATGACAGCTCCTGTAGGAGCAGCTCCTGTGATGGCGTGCAGACTCCCGGCAGCGGCTGCATTCTTCCATCTGCTGGCTGATCATTAGAGCTGCAGTTTGCTCCCTCTCCTCCATTGCTGCTCTGCTCCAGGGTTTCCACAGAACCTGATGCTGTGTGGACCTCCTCTGGGATGATAATGTGGTCCAGATGACCGCTCTCTGAGAGGACCAGTCTGAGTGGAGGCTGGTCCGGGACCTCTTGGGTTTCCGCGATGCTGCTGGACCTGAAGCTGGTCTCCAGGGATTTCAGAACTTGCAAACCAAAGTCCCCCACCTCCTCGTAGAGTGGCTCAGGAAGGTCCGGAGACTCGGAACGCTCCTCAAATGAGTCCTGCTGGACCTTCATTGGCTGGAAACAGACAAAAAAAAGATGTCAAAGAACCAAAAACAACCAACTAAACCCAAACGGAAGGGAACCCTAATCCAGGTTTACAGTACTGACCTTGCAGCGGGTTATATTCTCAGGTTTAAAATAAAGCTTCAGAAATACTAAACATTAAAAAATTTTGTATTTTTATGGTCTCTGTTTTTACAAAGACTTTTTTTTGGAATTATTTAATTTGTTTTTATTAATCTTTTATAATAAAAAGAACTTTTAAAAGTATCCCTATTGTCTTTCTATTTTAAAGTTTAAAAAAAGTCTGAATTTTATTTCTAGGAATTAATGAAAAAGAAAATATTCCAAAATAAAAAAAGTGAAAACATTTTAAAATGATAAACTTTGAAATGTAACTATTTTTTATTCTGATAATTTTGTAATTATTTTTCAACTTTTTTTTTTTTTTTTTTTTACATTTGTCAGGCCTCACAAAGTTTTATTTTTTTGAAATAAGAAGTAAAAAAAACTCAGGGTAAAAAATAAGGCAACAGATGTGAAGTCAAACTATTGGATCCATCAGAACCTCTTGTTCTTTGTTTTACTGAGCTGTTCTTTTGAATAAAGACATCCTTCATGATTTCCTTCAACAAATGTTTCCCTCTGCATTTAACCTGCCACCCTGCAGCATCCTGGGGATCAGCATCTCCCAGTGAGAGAGTCCAGCTTTGAAACCGGGCCTCTCCAGTACACCCCCCCGCTGTCTACCACCAGGACAACCAGTGTAAATCCGTAAAGGGACAAACTACTCACAAAGTACATGGACAGCGTCCTCCTATCATGTAATTTTCTCTGCAGGGAAAGAAGAAGAAACTCAGTAAAACATCTAAAACTCAGAGCAATCTGATGTTCCCGTCTCTGACCCATTTCTTACCAGCGTCTGATTGGCTGACAGCATGCTGCTGTTTCTCTCGTCTCCTCTGATTGGAACCAGTGGCATGGTACCGAATTTCTGCTTGGATATGTCGGAGGAGGAATGGCGTCGCAGCACTGGAGGACCTGGATCATCATTCTGAAAACGGTACAGAACTGTGGAGTGAGCTGCTCTGATCCAGGATCAGTTTGCAGATGGGTGGACTCACCTGAGCTCTGAGGAAGCTGGTGACCCAGTCCCACAGCTCGGCCTCACTGCTGCAGCACAGGAACCTGAGTGGAGGAGCAGGTTGCTGATAACTGATCACTAACTGTAATGATCAAACCGGGTGTGTTCTGACCCGGTTTGACTCTGGTCCTTTGGTGATACTCACAGCTGATGCTTGTCTGACATCACGGTGAAGCCCCACCTGCAGAGACACGGATGTCATCATAGAACAGTTGCCGACCTTCTGACCCATTTACAGAGACCTGTTACTAGTTCAGAACCAGATCCGATCCGATCCTAGATCCGACCTCTGATCTCAGGTTGGTGTCTGTATCTAAAGAACTTGTTCCAACAGAATCAAATCTCATGTCCTGCAGAACCTAGTGAGGTAAGCAGGTCTAGGTTGATGTTAAACGCACAATCAGAATCCACAGGGTGGTTCTAAGTTTGGGCCAATGCTAGCAAAGGTTCTAGTGGACTAAGACCTCCTACTTGAAACAGGTGGACAGAACTAAAACTGTTTAATAGGATTTTAAAGTAAAGAAGCAGGACTGAAAGTCCAGCTGAAAAACAACAGTAGTGACAAATAAAGTTGGGTTTGGACTTTCCTCTGTGTCTGAGAGTCCAAACTTAGAACTCGAGTCCTCATGAAGAAGGACATCAGAACCGCTAGTGCTTCACCTGCTTGGAGCTTTGAGTTTCCTGCGGATCCCGATGTAGATCTTCATGGTCTTCAGGGCCCACTCCTTCTCAGGTTTGATGCTCTAAACAGAAACACAGGACGGCCCAGTCACACCGGGTCACACTGGGATTTATATACTCTTGATGGAGTTCTGCTCACCCTTTTATCTTTGAGCAGCAGCAGTTTATGGTCTCGGATCTGGAACGTTCTCTCCTGGAACCGGTTTCCCTGAAGCAGCTTCGGAGGTTCCTCCCGGCACCGCAGCAGCCCAACCTTCATGATCTCACTTTTATAAGCTGAGGGACAGACAGGGACAAATGGACATAGATGGGGACAGAGGCGGGTCTCAACCATCCATCATCTCCATCCACCACATTAGAACCAGTCAGGGACCCACCAACACCTTCCATTTACTGAAGCTAAGCCCCTGATAGCGCTTCTAGCGTTGCCCGAATTCATCGAGTTCAGTTCTCTTTCTTTTTCAGTTTTTTAGGATTTTATCTTAGAAGGAAAACTAATTAGTTGGATCAGAACTTGGGCCCGTCTCTTTCACAAGATGATGGATTAAAACAGAAGAAATGTTCTGCAGATATTCTGCACAGAACATAAACTTCAAACTTCCAGGGTGCTGCTGCTGGGTGGATCAGAACCTGTCATGTGTGTGGATCCAGGTGTGTATACCTACAGGTGAGGATGTTGATGCCCTCTCCTTTAGGAACCTTCTTCACCACCAGGAAGGCAGAGCTGGGATCAGACATCTTGCACCACTGCAGCGCCTGCTCCAGAACCTTCTCTTTGGGATGTAACGGACGCTCTGAGAGGACCAGAGCACACGGATCAGAATAAAGGGTTCACCCAGGAGACCGGACGGAACCGGGACAATGGGCGGACAGAACCAGGAGAACGTCTGCTCTCTCTCTCACCCAGCTGACCGTCCTCGATGGCCTCAAACGTCATCCAGACGTCTTTTTCTCCAGCCGGGACATTCCTCATGTACAGAACCTGGTTGGTCAACTCCTCGGCACACATGGTGGGGGACACCTGAGGGGTCAGAGGTCACAGTATCATATCTTAGAGCTCAGCAGACGGTGGATAGATGAGGATGGACCTACCTTCAGAGTGATGCAGCAGTCTGGGATCTTCATCTCTAGGTAGACTTCAATGATGAGGTCACCGGCCTGAGAGAGCTGCACACACAAACTGATCCCCGGTCAGTTCTTCAATAACCAGGGGGACTTTCTACATGTTAAATATTTATTAAGAACAATGAAGGTGAGATTTGGTGTGACGTGTTGATCTTTGGGGGGCAGAGACCTGAGTGTCCTTCCAGCTGGTGATGAGGCTGATTTCAAGCTCAATCTGAGTCTGATGCTCCTCGTCAATCTGAAATGGGGCAACAAGTGAGCAAAACTCACCAGGTTCCTCCAGCAGAACCTCCAGGTGATCTTCAGAGTTCACCCACCTCAAAGACGTACAGGTAGTTATCGATCAGATCCTCGACGATCTTCACCTCGTGCTCACCCTTCCCATCGGTCTGGAACAAGCTGGGAGCAAACAGCAGCGACAGGTTCTTGGTGCACATCTGGTTCAGGTCAGCACACTTCTGGACCCTGAGGGGGAGGAGGCGGGTCAGAACCGGCAGCTGCTTCCCCGGTGCTGCTGCTGATGAAAACACACACCTGTAAAGATGACCGATGAGAGCAGCCAGAGTGGTCCGGTTTACCCGAGGGAGACTCCGGATGATCTCTTTGTAGCGGTCCAACCTGGAACGCCTCTGAGGGATTTCTGAAAAGAGAACAAGAACATCAGAGAAGATGATCTCTTGGATCTACTCTGTTCTATCCTGATCTTTACCCCAGTTTCTCACTTGGTCTGGTTCTGCTCTGATTCCGAGTCCATTATTACCCGTTAGAAGTAATGAGAGCATTTGGATACCTTTGAATGGCAGTGGAGCATGGCGGCAGTTAGCAGACGAACGCAGTTTTTGCAACCCTGGGAACTGATTGGCTCAGGAACCAGGAAGTGAACATTAGCTACACACTGCACCAAAGCAGCAGATCCAGACTATATCATAAGGTTAAGACTTGGTTGTTGGAGAGGAAAGCTTGTTTACAGGGAGTGTTACTTCACCAGCTGTTGACAAATGAAAATTATTTTGATTCATTTTACTGTACAACTTTTATTGCTCCTATTAAGCCAGATCCTTATATTTATAAGTATATACGTCTGTATATTATCAATAGCACACATTAGATCATGACTAATATTTTTAACTTAGGAAATCGTAAGGATTAAGTCATAAATGCACCAAAATAAGCAGCAAATATGGCTTCTCAGTGCTCAGTGGAGTCAGACTGCAGCCAGTGAAAATCTCTGGGAGCCAAAAAATGAAAAGGGAAGCAGGTTTAACAGTTTTATTTAACAGGAGTTATTTTGGTTTGAATTGAGTGTTTAACAATGGCTTTTGTTGTTTGCTCTATACAGTATATACTTCCTGGAGCTCCTCTGGGCTTTGCACTGCAGAGGAGCAGAGCAGAAAAGGAGAAGTTTGTGGGGGTTCCTCAGGAGAATGAAAAGACAAGTCATTTAACTCTGAGTGATTAAAGAATTGTTCATCCAGCCCAGAGCAGAGAAACACTTGGAAATTCTGGAAAATGTCCCGATCTGCTGGTCCAATACAGAATTATGGTCCTGCTACGTACCTAAAGCTGGAGCATAGTTCTTCAAAACGGAACCAGAATCTGCAGGAATCAGAGCTCTATTTGGAAAGGAACCCTGATGGTTGTTTTCAGAACAGAACTGGACTCACTTGCAGCCTCTTGCCACACTGGGTGTAGTTCGGCCATGAAAATGGGGTCATCGATTTCTCTGAAGAACCTCTTCAGAACGTCAGTCACATCCTCAATAAAGTGGTCGCCGATCCGCAGTTTGACATTCCGAGCGTCTTTCCGGAACTCGTCCATCAGCAGCCGGATCCTGGACTTGGCTCCGTTCTTTCTGTAAATCCCCTCGTGACCCAGACCTGCAGAGAACCAGGACTATGAGCTCAGAGGTCCCTCAGTCTCTGAGCTGTTCAGACGGATCGTAACCAAAGGTTCTCCAGGAGGTCCTCACCGTACTGCGTGATGAAGGCGATGCAGCTGTCCACAATGATGGGAATGTCGTTCCGGCTCATCTGCTGCTCCCTCAGGGCATTCCCTTTTCCACCAGCTGCTCGCTGGATATCCGAGTACCACAAAGGGAAGTCTGTGCGCCCAACACCCTGCAGGTGGAGAGTCCTGACCACGAGGAAAGCCCGATCATAAAGCTGAGGGCAAACAGAACCAGAACCAAACCGGAAAACCATGGTGGAGCTGGGACTCTTCATGCCTTACCTTCCCTTCTCCACCAGAACCAGAATGTCTTTCTTCTCGTGATTCTCATTCTCTGAGGTGATACCTGCAGCACAAAAATAGACAGCCTTACTGAAAGCACCCAGAACCTCAGCATGTCAGATCAGAACCGGGACAGTGACTGGTACACTGACTGAGTTCCTGCAGCCGGTTTAAGTTGATGATGTCCTCAGCTGCGCCGTCGTTCCGAGGGCAGATGAAAAGGTTCGACTTCTGCAGGACAAAGTAGGCTTCTTTCCACTGTTGAGGGTCCAACATGGCTCGGTACCGCAGGAGCCCAACCCGCTCAAACTCCCGGGTCAGCAGGCAGTGACAGCTGAGCGGCGTGGCAGCCTGCCAGACAACAGCAGGTTTACAAAAGTCAGAACTCTGTGGTGTCAAAAGCCGCTGTTTGGAGCAGAGGTGGAATTATTTGGATAAAGTTTCTGTAAAAATGCGACCCAGTTTTTTCATTAAATTGTTATTTCCTGATTTCGTTTAAATTAACTTAATATTTAATATATAAAAAAATAGGAAAGTATGAAATATTACAATATGAATCCAACTAAAAAAAGTGAAAGAAAAACTGACGTTTCTAAACTTCAAATCTCAGAATTTTGTTCTCTCAGCATCAGAAAAATAAGATCCGTGTTTGTGTAGGTACAGAACCAGAACCTAAATGTGTCAGAGCTTTGGACCTGTCCAATGGCTTTAGTCCAGCGGTGCAGAGCGTCAGCTGTCTCCAACCCAAACAGGAACAGCTTCTCTGATGCCACATAAAGCTCAAAGGTGTAGCGGAACCTGCAGAACATACGGAACCTTCAGATTCAGACGGACAGCTGAAGGGGGCGCTATGATGCTAAAAACCAACCTGTCAATGAAACCGTTGTTGTTGCTGGCTGAGTCGGGTCGACTGACCCCCAGACACACAATGTCCTTTACATTGATCTGCAGGCAGGGGTCCGCCGAGTGTTCCGACTCATACAGGACCAGAGACTGATCCACGGAGCACCAGAACTTCTGGAAGTCTGAACAAGGAATAGGATTGGTTCTGGTTCAGACTAGGCTTCCTGTACAATTGCAGTTAGACAACATTTCTTCCCTCAAGTCATGTCAGACATGATCCATACTGGCCCAGTAGTTTCATTTAATTTGTTCAGCAGAACTTATCCCACCTTCCCGGGTTTTCCTGGACAGTGTTCCTTTGCTGAGCGAAGAGGCCTTGTAGAGGAAACCAGAGTGAAGGATGGGCTGCATGATCTCATCATAAACGCTGGGATCTGTAGGACGACCAGAACCAGAATACACCAAAACACAGAAGTGAGACCAAAAAAAATCAAGAGATTGTTCTTCGTTTGCAAGACTGTTTTTTTTTTTTATTATCTTCTAACAAATAGTTGGCTGCTGACAATCAGAATTAATTAACTAAAACTTCCATATCAGGCTCTGTATCCAGCAGTGTCCCCGTATTTTCATAAGCCTAAATACTGACTGTGTACGCTGGTGGTTTCCAAACTTTCTGCCACATGGAATCAAATCCCCTAATTGAAAGTATTCAGCGTCTGCAAACATATATAAGAAAGGCTTAGATGCTCCTTATTTCAAAAGCTTTGCTCTAGAAAATGGGTTTAATTTTACTCCCAGAACTTTCCTCAAGAACCCTCAAGTTTTATGAATAATCCCGGCCCAAGTCTGTAGAGTAGAAATTTAATGGGTTCGTAGGCTGCTGTACAGAGGCGTACTATACCAATAACAAAATGTAACGACAGCTCCCAGCTGTGGAGCTTAGAAGACTGAAGATAAAAAGAGGAGGTCAGAATTTTTAATTGATTCTTGAATAACTTGAGAATCCAGGGAAATGTCTAGAAATCTGCTGGTGCTTTATATTAGAGTGACACAGCTTCTGATTCTGTCTAAGATCCAAAGCTGACGGCCTGAAACACCATCAGCGGGTTTTCCTCTGCAGCTTCAGAGACCAGAACGAACTCATGGCTCCAGGAGGGTCGTCACCTGATGGGCTCAGGTGCTCCAAGCAATGCTGCTGCTGCTGACAGCTGTCCGAGTCGGCAGCGAGCCGAGCCGCCTCTGAGAAAATCTGAGTGACGGTTTTCAGGAGAGTCTGTTCAGAGACGGACGAGCAGAGGACCTGTGGGACACATGGAGGACCAACATTCCACTGAAGTGGGACAAACAACAACTGTGGTCGGAAGACCATCTAGTCGCGTTTTCTGAACATTGTAAAAGTTTTTAACGGTTAAACAATGAAATTCTTCAGGCGTCACACGATAACCTCATCGATCGGACCTTAAGCAGCTCCTCCTGACTGCTGAATGCTGGGTGCGCCAGACGGAACCGACCCTCTCTGTACTTCTGTGTGATGAACTCCCTCCTCTGCTCCGGCGTAGCATCACAGTCCAACTCCTCGGACACAGACAGGCGGGCCCCCCAGAAGTCGTTGGCCCGGTCGTTACCCAGCATGATGAAGAGCTGACAAATAAATAAATAAACACAAAGTTAGACTTTATTATGAGTCAGAACCTCATTCAGCTGCTCAGAACCTCCAGAGTGACCTGGTTTCAGAGAGTATAGATTTAAAACTACCAGAAGTTAGAACTCATTCATTCATTCTTACCTGAACGATCTCATTGCTCCAAACACTGGTGTCAAGTTTGAGACTTTGCACTTTAGAGACCATTGTCCCCAGACCTCTGTGCTGTCCTGCACACACACACAGAGACACAAAGTGAAATGAAAACCTGTAGGAGTTCAGCATCTGTAACAGGTTCTAGGTGCAAAACTTGCTTCCTTAGTCTGAGAGCAGCTGAATCTGCATTCGAAGAGAGAGTTACACCTGTAGGGCTTCATGCCTGCACACGTCTGTCAGGGTTCACCTTTGCAGGTGAGTTGCAGGAACCCGTTTTCTGAGGACAAACCAATCTTAAGAGTAAAAACATGTCATGTTGTTACATCGTTGGTTCAGCTGTGGATTCTGTCCACTCTCTCTGATCGGCAGATGGTACCCAGCATGTTTCCATGATTATTCTGAACCCATGCTGCAGACCAGCTGCATTTGGCTGTTTGGTTTCCAGGGTAACCGGGCTGGTTTTAAAGTCGTAGTCTGTTGGAGTTGGATCAGAAACTCCTGTAATAAAGTTCTGATGTAATCAGGGTTTATGCTCTGCTGCTTCTAACAGCAGGAACCTGTAAATATTCCACATCGTGTAAACTCAGCAGCTCTGTCAGATGTTCTGCAGGTTCCCCAGTGGCTTTTTAACATTGCTAAGTTCTAATATCTGCTGCATGAGCAAAGATTAATTCATCAGGTCCAACAGGACCTTTGAGATGTGAGGCTTTTATAGTAGTGAAAGGAAAAAAGTGCAGATATTTATTCTGTTTGATTACACAACCAAAATGATCTGATAAATGTTTTGGTCTGAGCCATAAACTGACCTTTGACCCGTCCTACCTGCACAGTTCTTACAGATGACCACACACAGATTGATAGAGGCCCAGTCCGGGTTCAGGGCCTTACAGTCGGCACACATCCTGTTGGATCGGTTTGACCAGATCTTCTCGGCTACCTCGTAATCCGACAGAGTCTCTGCAATTGCCTCCTGCAGAGCCTCCATCCAGTCCCGCTTCTCCCGGTCCGACTCACCTGTGAAGCTGAGGAGAAGAAGAGAGAGGGGGTTCTGCTGTGACCATCAGAATTTCTGCAAAATCTCTACAGAGCTGAGAGGAGGTCGCTAACCTGAAGGTTTTATATGGAGTGATGAGGTCAAAGCTCCGGTGTTTTCCGTCTCGGATCGTTGCACCTCGGGCTTCGATGACAGTAATGCCAATCCCGTTTCGAAAGCACTGCAGCCAGAGACACAGGATCAGGACCGATTCCCTCTGGTACTGCTGTCTGGTACTGAAATGCCCCACAGAGCCACACTAAACTGAAGCTCATGACCCGAACCTCCTGATTACAGATGAACTAGTGGATCTGATCAAACATGGGCAGCAGCGTCAGACCTGCACAAACGTTTCTGAATCAAATCCATCAGATTATTAATAAACGCAAATTTCATCTGCAGAAGTCTGAACTCAGGAGATGATTCCTGAGTTCCTGTTTGCTTTCCTTCACCCTGCCTGTCAGAGGGCTCACCTGTTCGCTCTTGTAGAGCCAGATCTGGTCCGTGTTGATGGCAGCATACACTTTGGACTTGGTTCCTTTGAGCTCCAGGACCCCATGTTTCTGACAGTGAGATCCTGGTCCGAAGCGGCGCCGCCCAAAGACCTGATGATCCCTGACGTGTTCCTGCAGAGTGGCCACCCAGCGCCGCCTCAGCACTGCCAAACAGGATAGAAGCAGTCATCCCCATAGCAACAGCAGCATCAGAAACAGGTGGCTAATCCAATCCTCCAGAATAAAACAGATCCGTTCACATCATAGGCTCATCGTGGTGTTTCCCCTTAAATTTCTAAACGGTCTTGTTCTTTAAATAAAGTTTCAAGTTAAAAAGGTTTGTCAGAAATTTTCCGCCATCATGCCATGCAGGAGGTCCAGGTCTCCTTTTTTTTGATCAGTCCTTTTTGTCAGTGTTGAATAAAACGTTATATGAAACCGTCGTGATTTTTAAATATCTACCATGTGTAAAGCACCACTACCACTGGCAATGAAAGTGGCTCACAACATGATGCTGCCACCGCCGTAGCTGACAACTGGAAAAGGTTAACTGTGAATCCTCGAAAGTGCTTTTTGTCACAGTCACCAGATGGATCTTTTTCCCGTCCATCAGTGCTGCCCACACAGGCAGCCCCACATGGGCCTGATGGTGCCGGCTTTTCTCTTGCTTACAACCCTCTGGGTTCATATTGATGTGACACCAGCATGAGTGTGGACAGGGACACTAGGGTTCCAGCAGTACGCCAGCACTGGTTGTTCCTGAGGGTCACAGTGTGGATCCTCTTTCAGATCTAGCGAGGTGATCTGAACAAGTTGGAGCTTCGTCTGACTGTTTGAACCAATGAGATCAGACGCTTTTCTACTTCTTATTTATTTATTTTTTATCTAAAGTTCTCCCTGAGCTTTTTTATTAACTAGAACAGAGGATAAACGTGCCTCAGCTTTGTGGAGCAAGAAGAAATTTGAAAACTTTGACCATGCTCTTTGTTCAGCCATGACTGTCCGTCAAAGAACCGGGAGATCTCCAGGGGGCCTTGCCTGAGTGTTTGCCCACTCAGTGATTCTAGATCATATGCAACCAATGGCTCTGTTTGGTTGGCTTGAATTTTTTTTTAAACAATCAATCTATGAAATTGTTTTATTTCACTTGGGTCTCTGAAATTACCACAGGCAGCAGTAGACACAAATCCTCGCCCCTTCCTTTCAGTCTCTGAGGCCCCACCTACCACATATAGCCTGTAAAATGGAGTGAAGGAAAGCAGATCTAAGGGTAAAAAGAATAAAGAACTAGCTTTAAATAAATGTTGGGGAGAAGAGGATAAGACATGAATACTAGTGGCGATAAGTGGAAAATCCTTGTAAAGCCTATTCAGCACAAATAGCTTAACAAAGAAGTTAGAACTCAAGCAGATTAAACTGACTAATAAACCCAATCCCATTATCAATAACATTAACGTTGTCTAAAAGATCATACACATGTACATTTTAGAGACCTTATGGAATACTTATATTTTCTTTATTTTATCCTTATTATACCAGATCAAATCAAGACACGATCAAGAATATATTTGTTGTTATATAAACATTGGCTGGGCATATAAACAGCCCAGTACTGAATTTGATTTATTGGGTAATTCTGGGTGGCGTTTTGAAGACTGGTTGGAAGAGAAAGCAGTGAACAGCCGAAAGGAAAGATTCCGAGCAGGAAACTCTTATGCAGTGTAAGAAAATGAACAAAGTTTTCAAATTTGCAAGAAAACCAACCCTTGTTAAGTATAAAACCGAAAAAATATATATATTGAAAATACTAGGAGCTGCACACATGTCATATGATACATAATGTAAATTTAGATGAAAATTGCTCATAGACGAAAGAGAGAGAGGGGAAATAAATCCTGGGACAGAACCAGCTCTGAGCGCCGCGGTGGAAAAGGATGATGGTTTAATTTGAGTTTGACAGTTTCATAGTAGAAGAGATGAAGCTGCGTGAAACCTTCCCTTTTTGCTTCACAGATTATGTAGTTGCTTCCCTCACCTAAGAGGCAAGAATAGTTTAGCAGTTTAACAACAGATAGCATCTTTTTCGACATTGTGCATTAGATAAAGTGGTGTCCCAAACGTTTTATAGGCTATGCTTAAAAATGAATAATTTTTACCTCACTTATGAAGATCTGTAAATAATTAAGGTTACAACTTTAAGAAAGTTGATTTTAATAGGTTGATTGGTGTGTTTTAATTGGGTTGTGCTAGCCTGAGTATTTTGAAGAGAACCTGTAGAAAAGTAAATGTTTTATCTTCAGCAAACCAGAAGGAGAAAATCCTAAAACAAAGATGAATTTTTTCTTGCGTTCACCTTCATTATCGGTCCGAAACACAAATATCCTATGACTCGTCACAATCTCAAACTTGTTGTCTTTGGCTGGACGGGCCATTTGGATGGCAGCCAGTGGGATTACTCCTTTAGGGTAGACATCCTGAAGGAACACATAAATGAGACGTCAAAAGTTTAACACCTGATGCAGCACGAGGAGAAAAGAAAAAGACAAGTTTTTCTGAAACAAAGGGAACTTTTTTGTGTTGAGTTCTTCTAAAATATCTATTTTATTTATATTTTGCTGAAGAAACAAGTCCACCAGCTAACAGAAAGACACAGAGTGCAGTGATGTGAATCTGAAGTGAAGAACAGAAAACATAGAGGGCTTCCAACCTTCTCACTGCCGAAGTACATCAGGTTCTTCCCATCAAACTTCACAAAGCGCTTCTGGAAAACGTAATTCCTAAAACACAAAATACACAGAATAAAGCCATGATCTAAATGTGACGTTCCAGCGCCTGCTCTGATCCATTCAAACATGTCTTCTTTTAAAGCCTGAGGTTAGGGAAAGAGCCTAAAGAGGACAGGACAAACACACCGAGTGGACGAGGAAGAAGAGGAGGAAGAGAGGATGAAGCAGAGCCAGCTCCATAGGCAAAAGGAGACACAGGGAGGAGCAAAGAGAAGGAGACGCAGCAGAGAAGCCACCGCTGACCTGCGACCCCTGAAGACACAGAAAAAGCTGTAAAGCCAGGTGAGGAAATCAAACGCACTGCCAGTTTACCCAAATCAAACAAAGCCTAGTTTACTATGCAGTGAAGATCAAACCCACTTTAAAGAAAACAGGCTGTAAATTATAACTCCCCCCTTTGTTTAACCTGCTGTATAAATGAAGGTTTAGACAGAGTTCCTCCAATGTCTGATATAGGAGGTAAGTAAGTGTAAAAAGTACCAATACTGGATACATCCCTAATTTAACCTGCTTTATAGAGCAAACACAGTGTAGGTTTTTTCTGGCAGTGTAAATCAAGCGCCCCTCCTGGTTCATCCAGGTACATTAATAAAAGGTGTCCTGCTCTATACAGTATCTCTGAGTGGAATTGGGAAGAATAGATCCAATACAATATAAAACACCTCTCCAAGTTATCCCCTTAAAAAACAAACAAAAAAATCAAACACACCCCTGTGGGGACAACTTGTCCAGCCAGCCACTAATAATGGGCGGGGCTCTCTCAGTTAGGGATGTGTAGCTGGCATATGGGGAGATGGTCAGGTCATCATCAGCCTCGGGGGGAAAAGTGTGGGGGGGCAGGGAAGAGGACCGAAGAGAGGGCGGAGCTTCGCCGACAGTGCTGTAACCCTGAGAATCTCCTGAATGAAAGGCCTGCGACAGGCGCTTTGTCCAGGAAAACTTATGACACCTGGAAAAAGAAGAAAAGTCTAAGTAAAGACAAAGAGATTCTGGTTGTGATCCACCGTATTATTTTAAACCATAAACCATGTGCCTGTTCGGACCAATCCAAAGGTTTCTGTGCAGTTTAATACTTTGAATTTAGAGGGTTACATTTTAAAAAGAATTCATGTAAACTGGAAGAAAAGAACTGCATGAGGTATGTTTGAGGAAAAATATAAAAATCTTCTAACTGGCGAACCTCAGGGCTCTATGCTAAGCCCATTTTAATGTTTGTGGTTCTCAGAATTTTCTGGTAAACCTGAATAGAAATCCAAGCAGATGATCCAGTTTTTTAAATCTCCAGAATTATTCTGTGATTAACTTTAATAGGTTGAAATGAACTAGGATAAAATCCCAAACATTGGGGTTCTGGTAAAGCACCAAAAGTAGTCTAACAGATCCTGGTTCTGTTAACACACACCACTCCATGTTCTGTTCATCTTCCTGAAAGTTAAGCCATTTACCCATGATCCTCAGTTGGTCTCCCCTCCTCTATCCTGGTTTCTCTGCCATCTGATCGGCTTTGGTCGCTCTGCAGAACAAATGGGTCAGTCAGACTATTTTTGTCCATTATGATGGAAAAAGGGTTTGATACGTCTCACCTCAGAGGCAGTTGGGGATCTTCTGGTCTGGAAAACAGCCTCACAGTACGGACTTATCTCCTCCTCTGGGTCATCTGTGGAGGCTGGAAACCAGAAGGAAAGGATTTAATTCACATTCAAAAGGATCAGACCTCTGATGTTGCTGCATTCAAAGGCACTTGGGTATTTTTAAGTCCATTAAATATGACAGGAGGGGGGAATCTGAGCATTACAGCCAGAAGAATGCAGCACTGGCGTATTCGAAACATTTCAATCAGAACTACAGCGGGACAGATTCATTAGTAGAGGAAATCATTTTAAAATGCAACCTTTACAGTTTAGTTTCCACCTTCTAAGAGTGATTTTATTCAGATAGAACCAACCCAAGAACAAAATATTCCATATTAAAATAGAGCCTGGACTCACCTCTGGCTGATCCTGAAGAGTTGTTACTCAAAGTGCTGCCGCTGAAAACCCAGACATCAACAGTCAACAAGATCCACTTCAGTGGTTGGAAACAGACCAGTAAATAATTAATAATACTATTAAAATTATTATTACTACAACCACTACAATCTGTGCCTTCTTGTATTCATTTACTGCATTTGTTGTTCAGGTTTCTGTTGCAAAATATGGATTTTAAAATAGCAAAACTTTAAATAATTACAAAAATGTTAACGAGTCCTGATAATGTAAATATTTGTGACAGGCCATGTATGTTCAAGTATTTACAAGTCTATTTCAGGTTATTTCAAGTAATTTAAAGAGCGGATTTTAAGCTTTCCAATGAGGTCAAACGTGTGGAAAGTGAAAATGAATTGAAGATGATAAGTAATCTCCATAATACTTTGAGAAAACAACCTTCAAACTTTTCTTTGGCTACATTTACACAAAGTCAGTTAAGCTAACCAATAACCGCCTGAATCCAGCAAAGCTGGGATGTAGGTGTTGCAATACTTACGCCATGCTAACGAAATGCCAGCTAGCGCTGGTATACAGGAAGAGAGGGTGGAAGAAAGAAGGGAGTAAGAAGTAGGATGTAAACAATGAAGGGAGAAAAAAGGTAATTATGTGGATTGAGGACAGAGTAGCAACAAGTAGTAAATACCCATACCAGGTAAGTTTATGTGGGTATCTAACAGATACACCATGAGGGGTGACTTCAAACGTATCTCCTCTTAGAGCTGGTTTTAAATATAGATGGTTTCACAGCAACTTCATTGTGATAGGAAAGACAGGGCCTTAGATTCACCCTAAAACCAGCTACAGTTGTGGTCCAAAGTTTACGTACACTTGTAAATAACATAATGTCATGGCTGTCTTGAGTTTCAAATCAGTTCTACAAGTCTTATTTTTCTGTGATAGAGTGATCGGAACACATACTTGTTTGTCACAAAAAAACTTTCAGAAAGTTTGGTTCTTTTATAAATTTATTATTGGTCTGCTGAAAATGTGACCAAATCTGCTGGGTCATAAATATACATACAGCAACATTAGTGTTTGGTTACATGACCCATGGCCATTTTCATGGCAGCTAGGCGCTTTTGGTAGCCATCCACAGGCTCCTGGAAAGCTTCAGGTCGAATGTTTGACCACTCTTCTTGACAGAATTGGTGCAGTTCAGCTAAATGTGATGGT
>JAUZNJ010120092.1:0-19208 GCA_034780135.1 Jordanella pulchra | reverse complement strand
ACACACACACACACACACACCCCTATACACCCCTCAACTCCAAAACGCTCCAACCGCACAACAGCAGGATCGGTTTCCCCCCCAGAATCCCACTGAAGCGCTGCCATGTCGGCTGGAGACAATCAGCTAAAATGTTCCTTAGATATTCCTGCTCCCTTTTCAAAAGCCCCAAATTCAATTTATGGACACATTTATTACCATGTCTGTCAGTAACTAAAAGGGAGTTTCATAATCAGGAGCACACATCTGATCTGGTCACAGCGGTCTGTCCCGCTTGGCCAATATGCACTCTATTACACGGTCAGAGCCAGCCAGTCCACAAAGGAAAAAGAAAACAAAAGACTAGGTAGTTAGACATGTGATAGAAAGCCCTTAGATGTAGCATGTAAAGAAAAAAAAAAGCTGATCTGATTTAGGAGTGGGGCCATAGGGGAAAAATCTGTTTGCACAGTTCTGGTGCAAGGGGCCTTGACCACGTGTTGAGTGATTGCAAACCGTCCTCCGAAAGCTGCACAGTATTCCCATAGCAAACCTTTTAACTGCTGTTATTGAAATGTTTTTGTTGTCTAATGATGTTTCTGTCAGTATCTAACCAGGAAAGGAAGTAAAAAACCTTAAGGGATACTTCAAAAGACTAAACAACTTTGCATTATATGGGGTTTGGCTCTTACACCAGGACTTTCCATTGTTTGCATTTTTTTCGTCAAATTTGCCAATGTTACTCAAAATCCAACTTTTAACTCTAATAAAGTAGACAGAGAGCAGCTTGTTAGCACAGGCAATTACAACTCTGAGGTCTGGGCGATTTACTATCCCTGCTCTGCTTGTGAAACATAGATTCTAATGAGCATTTTGAAAGCTGTGTGTCACTCAGCTCTTCAACATTGGGCATGAACTGGCCCAAGATGCAGTGCTTGAGTGCTTGGCTTTGCTCTGGTGTGTGCATGAGACTTACACAGCACAGACCACAGTCTCCAATCAGCGTTTTTCGGCGTGGTGGTTGGACAGAGTGTCAGTGATGTCTGAGAGCCACTGTTCACACAAGCTTCTGTCCAGTCAGGCTGATTACCCCTGGAGAGATGCACACCTCAAGCCAAGGCCCATAAATCAGTACTCACACATAAAGGTTTGCCTAAAATCTTGCCAGGGCCTGATGTAGTAAAAACAGAAGTTAAGTGGGTTAAACTCCCCCTAGAGGCCAAAACTAGTGGGTGATTGAGTTAAGGAAACCAAGTATGTCCTTCATTAGCTGAAAGATCACATTTTACCACAGGAGCAACACATTTACAGGGGCAAGGGGCTCTGTGAAATCTCAACAAAAAAAAAAAGAAACAATTTTTTTTTTTTGCCTTCCAATGTAATTAAGGAGGCTATCACCTAACACTCACTCAGGTAATGTCCTGGATGAATGCCAGAGCCAAAATCATCATGGTCAGTTTCAGTGCAACACCCTTGGAAAATATGTGTAGGAACTGAAAACTATATTTTCAAAATTGCCTGCTTGTCCCCGTTGTTGGTTTTGGACCATGATTCAGAGCTGGAGCTGAGGGGCTCCTTCAGCATGTGCCAAGATCCTTAAAAGCTAGTAACTGATATCTGACTTTTTTTTCCTCACAAGCACACAAACCTCAATCATTCTGTTATTAAAATTGGAGCAGATCCCACCAGAATGTTTTACACGTTTACTAGGTGTATGTCAAGGTGAGAGACAACACTAGTGAATTATAGACTGGATTTGGATTTGGGGAATTGGAACTAGGAGAAAGCTGGAAGAAAGAGAGACAGGGGAGGCATTACTGTGGGTGACAGTTCTGGCTGCCAGGATTTAAATCTGACTCCCATCCACATTCTCCCCTTTAAAACCACCTCCAACAAGCTGCACAGAAACCACACTGCCCCCTATAGTTAAAATTCACACATGTCAAACTTTATTGGCCTTAATAGTAAATGCCAGAATGATAAATAAAACAGTATCAAGACTCATGCTGTGGGGAGTTTAGTATGAAAGATCAATGAGCGGCTGTCTACAGGGAGCAAGCTAAAAGCATCCGTGCCATCTGTGGTAGCAGTGGGCTGACATGGCACACTAATCTCTTCTGGTTTCTGTGTTTGGGGTCCAGGACGTCCAACGGGCTCGGTGACAGCTGCGCATTGAAGCAAATCTGAACCATGCTTGCAAACAGAGCAACTGCAAACTGATGACAAACGCTTTGTTTGGGGAAGAGATTTCTTTTTTTTTTTCTTTTCCCTTTTTTAAGTGGGATCATGAGTCTGGCCATACTAATGGAAGAGAAAGAGCACCAATTAGGGAAGCAGACCCCGCAGGGCTCAGTTATTTCCAAAACCACTAAAATGCGTAGTAAATGATCAAATTAGACAAGCGTTTTTAAAGCTCCCAGTCAGATTTTTGTTTCCCTCTAAAGATCACTGGCTTTGATAACAGAAAAAGCCTTTAATTTAGGCCTCAGCAAAAGGCTGCTTTTTGTCTGTGGTGTCAATATAGATAGCTTGAGGTATTGGGGTGGATTCCCTCTCTTTGACCTAAAGCTGTTGGTTGGTTTGTGGACTAAAGATGGTCTTACACTCAAAACGTTATTGTTTGTGCAAAAAAAGAGAAACTAAAATCTCTTTTGACTAAAAGAACAGATGTCTAAAATTATGCTACCCAAGATATACATTTATTATGATAAAGAGGGCTGAATGTAAGTCAGAGTGATTTTTTTTCACCTCTTAGTCGAAAAAATAAAAAATTTAAAGAATATTAAATGTTTTTATTTAAAGTGATTAGGACTCCAGGCTATTTGGACCGTTACACACTCTTTCAAATTCTAAGGACATATTTAGATGCATTTTATCAAGATGTTATGTTATAAATCAACATATAACAGTGGATAAATTTGAAGACCTTTTCTGGTCGAGAACCATGGCCAAGTCAGAGGCCATGGTTCTCAACCAGAAAAAGGTGGCTTGTCCCCTTCATATTGGAGGAGAGTTCCTGACTTCAATGGATGAGTTGAAGTATCTTGGGGTCCTGTTCACGACTGAGAGGAGAATGGACCGGGAGATCGATAGACGGATCGGGGCGGCTGCCGCCATAATGTATTCGCTGCACCAGGCTGTCATTGTGATGAGAGAGCTGAGTGCAAAAGCAAAGCTCTCAATTTATCGGTCGGTCTAAGTTCCTACCCTCACCTATGGTCATGAAATCTGGATCATGACTGAAAAAACAAGATCCTGGATACAAGCTGCCAAAATTAGCCTTTTTTGCAGGGTGACTGGGCTCTCCCTTAGAGATAGGGTGAGGAACTTGGTCATTCGGGGGAGGCTCGAAGTAGAGCCACTTCTCCTTCACATCGAGAGGAGTCAACTGAGGTGGCTTGGACATCTTTTCTGGATGTTCCCTGGACATCTCCCTCAGGAGGTGTTAAAGGCACGTACCACTGGGAGGAGGCCCAGGGGACGACCCAGGACATCCTGGATGGACTACGTCTCTCGGCTGGCCTGGGAGCGCCTTGGACTTCGCCCAGCAGAGCTGGAGGAGGGATAAAGCAGAACACGACTAGTACTTAAGAAAAAGAGGGGAAACTATACATAGTACCCCTAAATAAATTCAGAGCAAGTTGGTCTTTACTGAAAAATTCTATCCAATTTGACAGAGTATTTGATACATGTGAAGCAATTTTAGTAGAATTATTAGGCAAGTTTTATTTGAGATGATTCTTTTTATCATTGGACAACAATTATTTTCTCAATCAACCCAAAAAAGACTCATAGATATAAAAGCTTAATATCTTTAGAAGTTTGAGTGTTTTATTTTACACTTGGCTATCTTAGAAGGATATCTGTTTGTGTAGGTAACTATTAAAGTGCAGAATTATTGGGCAACTTAATAAAAACCAAATACATACCCATATCAGTTGTTTATTTTCACCAGGTAAACTAATATAACAACTCAAAATTTAAAAATAAGCATTTAAGACATTCAAAAATATATATAAAAAAAAAAACAGTGACCAATATAGCCACCTTTCTTTATGACGACACTCAAAATCCCTCCACCCATAGATTCTGTCAGTAGCTTCATCTGTTTACGATCAACATTGCTGCAGCAGCACCACAGCTTCCCAGACTCTGTTCAGAGAGGTGGACTGTTTCCCTCCTGTAGATGTCACATTTTATGAGGGACCATAGGCTTCCTATGGGGTTCAGAACGGGTGAACAAGGGGGCCATGTAATTATTTTTTTCTTTTTTTATACCTTTACTGGTCATCCACGCTGTGGAGTATTTGGATGCATGTGATGGATCATTGTCCTGCATGAAAATCATGTTTTTCTTGAACGATACTGACTTCCTCCTGTACCCCTGCTTAAAAATGTGTCTTCCAGAAACTGGCAGTAGGTCTGGTAGTTGAGCTTCACTTCATCCCAAAAGTTCATCTTTGATGATACCAGCCCATACCAGTACCCCACCTCCACCTTGCTTTTATCTGAGTTCGAGTGGAGTACTCTTCCCTTTACTGATCCAGCTTGGAGCCCATCCATCTGGCCCATCAAGGGTCACTCTCATTTAGCTATTTGCCAGGAAATGTTTGATTGCTCGATGATAAAGCTACAAATATTTGGCAATTTTAAGATAACTGCATCCCTCTGCAAGACATCTAATATTTTTGTACTTTTCAGATTTCGTCAAAACTCTCTTCTGACCCATTTTGCCAAAGGAGATGCACATCACCTGATTTACTTAATTGGTAGTTGGCTTTCAAGCCTATACAGCTTATAGTATGACAACATGTATGAAAAACATAATGTGATCAAAGTATTCATTTGCCTTATAATTCTGCACAAACTGCAGAATTATGGTGTTCATGATTTAACAGTCAGGTGCTTATTACTAACCTAAGGTATTTTCAATGTTTTCACTGACTCTGGTGACCCGAACCTCTTGGCTTATCTCTTTCATGCTGTTCTTTATCAATTGATACCCAGTACTAGTCAGAACTGATAAAAACCAGTAGAATATTTAAGACATTAAAACAAATACAAATCCTGAGCCGTAAGTTTCTCTTCATTCCTCAGTCCTTCACAATCAGTTTCCACCAATCAGTTCAGCGACTTCATATGTTTCCAAACAGAAAACGTCATTGTGGCAGATCAATTTACAGGGATCACAGGGACATCTGTTAGGAAAATTAAATAAAAAAACTTGAACAGGTTTTTACATGTTTTGTTGGAATTCAATTAAAATGCGATTAGTCGAAGTATTAGGGGAACAGCCTGGCACTCCGCAGCACATTTGGTTGGCAGTATCCCTCTGCCTGGTCAAGTTACTGCGGGGATTACCCCTAACAGGATGACCTCTGACCCCCCAGACAGGTGCCTGTGGAGAAGAAGGGAGTATGTTCATATCACTATACCAAGTGGGAATCAGCAGCCTAATGGCTGAAAGCAGTCCATCATGCCATTCCAGCAAATAGCCATACTTTGAAATCACAGATCTAAGTGGGCACATATTTGAAACTCTCTGGTGTAATAGACTTTATGTGTAAAGACCACAGCAATCAGCTTAGAAGTTTCTCTTTATGTAACTATGCCTTGCAAAAGTATTTTTCCGCCCTCAGAATCATCACATTTTGCCCCAAGCCCCAAAGCCTTAAAGTAAAGTCTTAAAGTATTCTGAACTATCTTTACAGTTTTACAAAACAGGTTTATATTTTGAAGGGTTTAGATAATTTCCACAGTAGTAAAATTCGGTAAAATAAAATGTACTTTGGAAAAGAAACAAAAAACAATATTCAATCCAAAATTTTCGGTAATTATTGAAAAAAAAGCTCAAGATAACATGGCTACATAATAGGACTAAAAGGAATTTGTAAAGAAGAACAAATATCCTCTTTACATGAAAAAATTGAATGACCCTTTAAATATTGGAGTCATATTTCTTGCAAACTAAAATCATGTCATGCCAACAATCTTGGGACAGGAGATCAAACTGCATTTTAGTCATTGTACATTGTGGCAAACATAAAACAGTGCGCACAGAAAGGGGTTTTACCAGAATAAAACGATTCTGGTCAGTGTAAAACTTGGTCATTACAGAAGTCTATTATATTGTGTATGAAAACTAGCAGTGTAGAAACAAGGTCATTTAACTGGAAGAAAAAAGAAGAAAATCCTCATCTGCTTCCATTCTGTGGTGTTTACCATGTTTTCCCCACAAGACTAAACAGGCCTGGGTTTGTCTTCACCATGCGTTACACAGCCGCACCAACCCCAAGATTTCAGCTTGGGGACTACTTTGGATTTAACAGCTTTCCTCCCGAGGGCCTGCAAGCTGAATGGGTGGTGTGCTTTAGAGAGGTGAACCAAGGCCTTCATTGGATAAGCCATTATCATACTTCAACACAGCACACATGCCAGAAAACTTCCTGTTTTTATTTATCTATAATTCTGCGTCTTCTCAGGTCATGTTATTGGATAAGTATAGCTCACATTCCAGCCATGCTCACATACTACAATTATGTAAAGACATAGGGCAAAGAACTGGAGACCAATTTGATCCTGACACACAAGATTGTCTTAACGTTTAGGTAGAACATAGAGAGTGCCACTAGCTTTTTGGTCATAATATTATTCACTGAGGAGGATGTAAGAAATCGCTGGGAACACATTCAAGGAGGAAGCCTGAATGCTCCAGCTGCTTGAAAAAGGCTTTTAAAGGATGGTGAATTCGCTGCAGTCAGCTGGAGCAAAATTCCCTTATTTACGGATCATGACCTGCTCTCGTGAGTGCATTATCTCTTGAAGAAAGCCTCTGTGTTGCAGAATCAATTAAAAAAAATAAACAGAATGGAAGGATTAAAAAACAGCAGCAAGTGCACAGCTGATAAGAGTGTTAGAAATCCTTGCTGATCAGATAAAATGATTATCCTTGAAGATGTTGATGTAGCCATTAAAAACAATGCGTAGAGCTTATTGGTGCCTTTTAAAGTTAACTATTAAATGCCAAACTTTATTGATTGCCACAAACGCAGCCTTAATGCAGCCAAGTAGAAACATTTGTTTGTATGCTTTATTTAAGCTGCGCATTGCTCACGCTGGCATCACCAAGGACAATTGTCGAGGATTATTTGAAAGAGGGCCTCAATTATCCACAGCTTCGTCAAAGAAATCAAGTATCCATATAATGAGCGGCAGATTATGTTATTGTCTTTATCAACAAAAACAGAGACACTCAATGGAAAATCTATATTCTCTCTAAATTGCAGTTTTATATCCCAGCAATCATTACATCATTAAATTTACTGACAATGCAATGAATGTATGTGCCCTCTGAAAGAGATTAAGTCTCATCAGTTGGGTTGTTGCAGGACACAGCTGAGAAGCATCACAATGTTTTGATGCACATTGAGGCCCTGTGGTATCCTATGTCAAAAAAGTGTGGTATGGCATACTGAGGAACTGTTCAATGTGAGTCTTAGGAGTCTCCCTGGAACGTCTTTCCTCATTCAGCTTTAACAAGAGCCTAGCTTATCATAAACATCCACTAATATAAGACAACAGGCAGGTGGCGAGAGTGAAATGAAACCTTAGGATTGACACTATGTGTAAATTATTGGTGATCTACCAGCAATAGTTAGATCCAACAGGCTGCATAAGTATTCAGGTCCCATAATTGTGTCTAATTAGACACAGTGGCTCTGTAAAGGCTTCAACATTTTCTTTATAAAACATAAGTGAACAACAGAAGTGGTTCTAGACAAAATTTTCCAGGGGGGCAATGCTGGGGCCTGTTTTTTTTTTTCATGGGGAGAAAGAACAAAAGAATAACACACAAGAAAACTACTGAGGCAAGAGTGCATCGTTTTGTATATTAAGTGAGCCACAAAACCAGGGTTGCAGTCCTAATCTGACATATGAAAACTGTGGTCCTGTAATAGCATATTATCATTACAAAAGGATTCAGTATTGCTCTGCGAAAAAATGATCTAAGAAAGGAAAAGTGTTTTCATGATAAGAGCATTTGCCCTTAATTTGAGCGGGCAAATAAAATGATCTATCAAAGGAACAAGTATTTATGCTCCCAAAAAAGGTCATTCAATAAGTGGTGTTTAATGCAGGAGTTTGCCCGGAAATCGGAGGGTTGTTGGTTCAAAGCTCTGGGTTTCAGTGTTGTTGTGTCCTTCACCCACATTTCCTACAGTTAGTGGTGAGAGGTGCCAGTGTACGACGGCCTTGCTTCTGTCAGTGAGCCCCAGGGCAGGTGTGGATACACCGTAGCTTTCCACCATCAGTATGTGTGTGAATGATTGAATGAAGTGTAAAGTGCTTTGGTGAAGTCTGCTGACTTGAAAAAGCACAATATAAGTACATTCCTTTTACCATACTGTGCACTTGAAACAAGATGATGGAAATGTTTTGGTTTTTTTTGTTATCATTTTTGACCTAAATCCTTTTAATTAATTCTTAGCCTGTTAAGTCAAAGGAAAATAGTTACTTCAATGAAAAAATTTCCTACTTATGTTACATCTTTGGCTGTGTGTGTTTGCAGTGCAGGGGCCAAAATGGGTCCAGGACCTGTTCCTGGGCACGGCTTGGCCCTCTCTTGAACTGCCCATGATGAACAAATATAATTATGATGTCCAAGGAGCAGGTCATGAAACAGTGTCCCAAGCTTTGAATTTCTCCTTCAGCTTTGTTTAGTCCTTCATCTAACCATTCCCAGATAGGTAGGGCAAGAAGAGCATTAATGAGAGAACCAGTTAAAGTCGTACCATCTTTGACAAGACAACTTTTATGAAAGCCTGACATTGCTATACTCCACTTAGAGAACTTTGGAAAAGGTACTCTGGCCAGATGCAAGCTTATCTAACCTTTTCTTCTACATACAAAGTGTTGGTTGTAAAAGACAAATACAACTGGTGATATCTGATCTAATGCGAAGAGAGATGAAGCAATATACTTGGCAAATGTAGAAGAAAAGCTGCAGAAGTCTGGAAGATGTGGTGGAGATGCCCTTGGAGACATAGTTTGGTCAGCATATCTTTTAGGCATAGAGCTGACATTCAGAAAACAACTACTAAACTGCTTTAACCTTGCATGCATCTTAAACATACACTTATTTAAGATCCTTATTTCACAAACAACATGTAAACCCACAAGCAAGAGAATATCATGCGTTTTGTTTATGATCAGCTCCATAGCGCCATGTCTAAATCCAGTTGTTGTTTAATTGGCTCTGGCAGCTAAAATACTTCAATCCAGATAACATCTCATTTGATGAAATCCTGATATTGTGGTGAATTTCTGAAATAACAAATAAATGCAGTAAAATTTGTGGAAACTACCATCAACTATTGGCAGCAAATGTGCTTGTTTACCATAGTACCTGAATTCAAACTGGTGGTAATATTTACTGACCAAGGAGATACACTCATATTTTTAGCTGCTTTTTAAGCATCAGGAGTATCTCAGGACCAACTTACCTACAAAGTATTACTTCATCTCTGGACATCTACAGAAAGTCTCTTTCTTTGATATTGTCAACCTACTGTATATATTAACAGAAAAAAACTATTTAGGGAGAACTACTTAGAATGGTATTTTAAAGCAGAATTTACTACTAGCATCAAGTCATTTGACCAGATACCAGAGGCAAGAAAGAGCTGGAGATTAAACAACATTCTCACTGACAAGAGGAGATAAACAGAGTGCCAGGCTCACCTGAGAACAAAGCAGCTCTTCACCCCTCTGGCCCACAGCAGCTTCCCGACAGTCAGTGATGCAATGGTAAATACAGGGGTGGGCAAACTAAGATGGAGCCTAAAAGGCCCATCACTCCCAGGTTTTGGAGATACTTTGGAAAAGTGTGATTGTTCACAGGTCCGTGCAGTTATGTCAGGTCTGAAAAGTGTTTCAAGCATTTTCCATCGTGTATAAATACACAGATGAAGACAGCTTGTATCACATAGGCACAGTTTATTTGCTTTTGCTTTGATGCGTCATGTTCACATACATCTAAGACTTTTCTAAGAAGTATACATACACACAGATAAAACACAGACGACACACGCTAGCCTTGAAGTTTGGCCTTAGCCCTTTGCAATATAACCACCTGGCACTGCTTGAAGATGTTTCACTTCGTCTTTACCTTCATCGATTGGTCTTTTGGAGGACGGGTGTATCTTAGCAGCTCACATCACAGAACCTCACAATCTGCAATTAAAACGGATGTGCAACACTGTCTCCATATGAGGAGAGGGAGTAATGAGAGAGAATGCGGAACTGGGAGGGGACATGAGCCAGAAAGAAAAGAAAAGAAAAAAGAAAGAGAGGAAGTATAAGAGAGAAATTGTTCAGCAGCACCTCTCCTTCAAAACCAGGACTGATACTGTGTCTATTGATCTTTATTACAATAGCAGCAAGCTGTAAAATGTTTGATGGTTTTGTACAGATCTTAGTCCCCCTCATCCATAATTACTGCTACACATGTAGAACCAAGGGCAACTTCAGAAGGGGCGCTGTTTGAAAAGCTGCTGCCAGACTGTAGGGATGATGGGAAATCTCAGCGGGGCCTCACTGTAGCTTCGAGCCCTGAGGCTATCATTCTTCCCGCTGAACACCTGAAGCAACTTAAGTTTTACAGAGATCAAATTATGAAGCTGATTTTAAATAAGAAATGAGGCCAACCATGTCCCCTTGCAAAAAAAGAAAATATTTTATTTGGATTTTTAACAGCGTTTGTGCTGTGACCTAAACTCTGCCAAGTTTATGAAAGGTCCTAAATGTTGATATAAGCCGACTGGATCTTACATGTAATACCTATCTACATTAGGCCAGTACCTGATGTCTTCTTTTCCAATGGATGTCCTTATATTTAAGTTTAATCGAAAAGATATACGAACCAAGGTATATCTATAGTAACTTGTTATGTAAATATACAGCATTGCCTAAACGACTGTTTGGACAAGATGTACACGTAGGCTGTCTGATGCCTCCTTATCTCATCACACAAAATTTAAAGTATATTTGTTATGACACTTTAGAGCCAAAATCCCATTAAACATGTTGAAAGTGCCAAACACGGATTCTGTAAATCAAAATTTCCTCATAATATAATATTTTTCTTTGCCGATATGTCATTTTAAAGTAAGCTTTTTTAAACAAAAACAGTCTTCCAAATTATGGCAAAGGTTACTTAATAATGCAGAGGACCCAGTTAATTAAAGACTCGGTTTTCACTACATTTTGTCAGTTCAAGCTTGCTCTCATAAAAAAAAAGGTTTGTTATTTCAAAGTAAACAGGAAATGGGGTTGAGAGAGAGGGAGGAGACGTATGGCAAAGGTTATAGGGCTGCAACTGGAACCTATGAAGGCCACATTAAGGACTGAGGCCACCATGCATTTTTTTACTCAAGCTCCACTCTTTATATAGAACACTGAAACTTTGCCCCAATGTTATTCAAAATGACACTGAGAGTTTTAAGAAAAATATCTACTTATTCATACCAAGGACTCGTTTTGTCTCTTGAATTGTTTTGTTGGGAAAAATTGCTTCACATTGCTCTATTGCAACTTTAATTTTCTTGTTAATACTTGTTAATACTCACCAGAAGGTGTGACATAAGCTTATTCAATTCTTTTTATGTCTGAATCTTAACTTATCCTATATTGACATTGTAATATTTCTTTAACTCGTTGTTTTAGGTGTACTGGACCAGGACTCAGCTAAAATGACTGAAGTTTGGGCGTGCAGGTGGCGCAGTGGGTAGCGCGCACGATCCATGTACGGAGGCCTCAGTCCTCAACGCGGGCGAATCCGGCTTGTGGTCCTTTCCCGCATGTCTTTCCCCCTCTCTTACACCGCCTTTCCTGTCAGCCTTCTGTCTGAAAAATGAGCCACTGGCGCTGTAAAAAACTCCAAAAAAAAAAAAATTACTGAAGTTTGATATCACCATTGTGAGGAACGAAACAACCTGAAAATGGAATTAAGAGGACACCACACCGTTTATGCAATGACTAAACCAACTCATTCTCACACTCAAGTTGTCACATATTGACATGCAAGGTGCATGGGAGGTTGCAGATATTGTATTACGTGACAAGCATGTAATGACAAAAAATGTTAGCTTGCAAAGTTACTGGTAGCTTTAAAAGTGTATGGAAACATGTATGTTAGTGTTTGGTTAGGTTTAGGAGTTAGGATCAGCGTAAGGGAAAGGTAAGTGTTAGTTTTTCAGTTTGCAGTTCATGGAATTTTCAACAGTTCCTGCCATGTCCGTCCATGCACCCTCAATAGATTATGAGAGGGGTACCCCCACTGTGTCAGTATCTGACGTCCAGGGTGCTTGACCAAGAGTCAATTCCAAGAGTCGATTTTTGAGAAGTTGGGAATGAGATGCGTTGACTAAACAGCCAGAACACAAAGATGACAGTGTGTTTTGTTTGTCAACAGGTACCAGATTAGAAAATATTTCCTTTTACCATAGTTTGTATTCTCAGTCAAGCAACTATCCAGTATGTTTTGCCCCAACAACTAGTCAACTCAATGTTGTATTTCCAGTGTCAGAGCCACATAAATGGCCGTTTTGGATATCATCAGCAGAGTTAAAACTAAACAGAGGAAAAATATTGTAAATGGACATTACAAAAGTTTTATTTCTGGGAATAACATTTGGATTACTACAGTACTATAGTATAATTTAATTAGAAATGTAGTCTTTGGTTCCATTGTGTGAAAAAGTTACTGGGTTCACTGCAAACATGGTGATATATCAACATCAACGTTTCTTCTGGAAACCTCTTCCTCTCTGGATATATCACCCCTTTGATATTTCCCATTATGAACTTGATTTTGACTGATATCCCTGCTATTGTCTGGAGTGGAAACTGTATGAAACACTGCTGCCTAGTCCAGTTTTCATCACCTGAAAATGTACACATTTCTAAATTTTGGTCATGGAAATAATCATAACTATGAGAAGCTAAGAGCCCAAAATAAGTGAAATGAAAAAAGGAGGCCATGCTCTTGAAGCAGAAACAGGATGTGGACCAAGCAGGCTTATGATACAATAATATTTATTTTCCATCATCAGAGTACACCAAAATAGAAGAGGCTAAATTGACAGAAAGCAGTCAAAGTTTATAGAATGTTAAAGTTGTTATTTAACAGAACACTTTTATTTAATTATTTGGATTAGCATAATGCTAAACTGGTTAAATAAAAGCTAAACAATTTATGTTCACTAAAATATAGACAAATATCTAAATAAAAAAGAGATCAAATCTTTGAGGTGTTAAATTAGGACTATAAACACAAGATGTAAACTGGTAATGAAGCATCACAGTTTAAGAGATAGAAAATGGCACAGTCACAGACAACAGCATCGATGTGAGATGACTGTTGCTTCTAACAGGTGCTATCAGACAGAGCGGTCTTTAGCTTGGCATGGCCTGAATAATGCAACATCCCTCTCTGTAGCTGGGCAAATACATGGTGAGGGGGAGCAGTGATTTCTGCCCCCTGGCATTGTTGGAGATATAAATAATGGATAGGTTAAATGCTTGTGCTAAGAATGAATTAGGATGTGCTCTGTTCCATGGCTTTATTTGTGTAATTATTGGCCTTGGACTCTGCAAAGAGAACAATGACAATTTCATATTGAAAAGGCATGGGACCTCTGATCTCATTAAGGGCCATCTAAATCTTTGGTGAGCTCCAACTGGATCTCTCTCTCCAGCCAAAAGCTGAAACCTCTTGTGTCACCCAAATGTCTTCCATTGATTAACATTTAACAACTGGGGAATTCTTGGTCACAGAAAGCAAAGCAAACTTTGACTTCTTGAAAGCAATAGTGGAAATAAAGAGAGTTTGAAAATAGGGAAGTAGGGAAGAAAAAAGAAAGACAGGCATGATACACACTACATAGTAGTGATTTTCACACAGCACATCATGTATAACTCATGAAGCCCTGACAGAATACTTCAGACATTCCCATTGGTTGTCTAGAAGTGAGAGTCTGCAAAAGCCAAGATGAACAAGTAGTTTCAGTCTTTTTTTCAGTCTTCCTGCTCTCAGTCTCTCCAGACTCTGTCACTGCCCCCCTTGCAAGTCATTGAGCCCAGAAGGATAGGACGAGGATGCCAGTGGGCAAGCAGCGTGGCCAATGACCAGTCTGATGGCAAGACTTTGGTCACCCCACTGGTTGTGCTGGTAAAGTTGGGCATACAGTGCCAAAGAGCAGTGGATCACAGTCAGTCCTGTGTTTAGAAAGTCTAACAGATCTCCTGTACGCCCTGAAAACCCAGTGAATCTGCACTCCAATCATATATCACCCCCAGCCACAATCTACATTCTCTCTTCAATTGTCTGTTGGTTTGTGTGTCTTCTTCCTTTGACGGTTGAAATCTCCTTCCATCTTTTCCCATTTCTCTCACTTTAACTCTGCTCCCTCTTATTCTCTCATGTCTACCACTCTCCCTTTCCTTTTGAGATTCAATGAGAGCCCTGGAGGCAGGAGAGAGAGAAAACAGGGAAGGAGAGGGGGTGTAAAAACATCTATGGCTTTATTTACAAAGGGCCCAGGTATTGCCCAGCGTTAAATCCAGGGGAAATGATTTATTTTCCACCCATGTGTGGCACTGATCCTCGAGGCGTAACTCACAAGTCGACTGGCCTCGTGCTTGCAATTTACGGTGGCTGCAGAGGCTCATAAAGGAAGAATGGATTAATCTGGAACACGACATAAACAATATGACTCTGACAGCCCTATTAAAACCTGTGCTACTCAGCATCAATTCTCTTTCACACTTTCTGTTTATCTGTCTCTCTGAGTCTCTGCTCTCATTGCATGTTGAAGAGACTCTCAGTTGAAGCTCTGGAAAACTGATGACAACTCACAGCTCTGTCATTGTGATTCCCAGAGTATCAGATTTAAAACAAGGGGGTGCTGCAAATCTACATATAGCAACCGGACCTTCTAACTGTTTAAGTTTTGGACATCATTAGGGATATCGGATGTACTGGGTTCACATTAGAGGCTCCCACAGTGCTTGTTAGGGCTGGGCCTAGCAAGGTTTCCTGTCCCATCACCAGTGGCTTCTCATTTTCCATGACCTGGACTTCTTTTGGGAATGTGCTTTGCTTACTTCGCCTTCCATGGATATATGCATGGATTTGTAGGCAAAACACGTCTTGCATGTGACACATGATACGGATTAGTAGAAGATGAACATGGATACAATCACAGGCATAGACGTCTCCCAACAGTTGTCAGCTGCTCCCTGAACCCCTTGGGAGGTCACTGAGCATCTCCAAAGACCCCTAATAACTTATAGCATACCTAAACTAGAACACACATGGCTTGACATTTTGTTAGCTCCATTTTTTGCAAGAGACAACTGTATGCCATACTCACAAAGAGGCAGAATCTATTCCACCACAGCAGCTTTAGGTTTATTTATAAAACACATTTTTTAGATAGAATTTTTAAGGGAGATGAGTCAAGAAGGCCTTAAAAAAGCCCCCGATCAAGAGACAGAGTTACTAATTTATACTCAGCTACAGATGAAAGCTTCAGGAATGCCAGGCAGAAAGAGAATAGACCTGAAATTGAAATCAATAAGTTCATTAGACTGCACAGGCTGTTCGTGCTGCTCCCTCCACTTCCCCTGCAGACAAACACAGCAACACACGAAAAAACAGGGGCGAAACACGGTTTGACCTATGTCCACTAGCCAAGCATTCCATTTATTTAGCCCTTATCGCAGACGCGATCTGAAGAAGCAGAAACACGCTGATAACTCCCCAGGATAATAGCAAGACCAGACAGGGTCTGACCAAAGAATGACAGCTGAAAGAAAAGAGAAAGTGAAATAAAGGAAAATGCATCTGTAATCCTCTTGACGTTTCCTCCTTTTTTTCTTTGTCTACTTGCTCACAATGCTGAAGAGGGGCTCCTAGGAAACTTTTACACGGCTTGTTTTCTACAGCCGCCTCTCTTGTTTCAGCCTGTAATTTAGTGGATCCCCATCAATAAGTGAGAGAAACGCTTTGTGGATTCCTGGCCTGACAGCTAACAAGACCCAGCCTCTATCTGCAACAAACAGACAGAATAGCAAACGTTGTTGTCTGTGTGTGCACACAGAGCAATCCATGAATGCAGCTCATGATTCATGTACATTGCTGTTCAAGCTTCCATTGCAAAGGCTACACAAGAGCTAGCATGTGTCATACAGGAATTGAGAATAAAAACTTTTTGCTATTTGGTGACCTTAATAGTCTATCTTCTTAAGTTGTTGTTCTTCTTTTACAGCGATAATGTTTAAAGCCCTAGAAGGTAGAACCAATCAGTGCAGCTGATGAAACTAGACTCGTAATAGCCCCAGTGCAAACCAGTAAGGCCCTACAATCTCTGTCATGCCACTTTCTCTTGCTGATTTATACCTTTGAGTTCATAGGGTTTAACATGCTGCATATCCTCACAGTAACACACATGTAAGAACAGACAAAATCAATGAGGCACAAATTGTTCATGACCCAAGCTCAACTAGCGACACTAGAAGTCAACCCTGTTTTCAAGGGCATCTTTATCACATTTAAAGACCCCTTTCACCTGCAGATTAATGCTTGAGCCTTAAATGGCAAGGCTAAACCGAGGCTGTATCTCTGGTCACAAAAATGAAATACAAATGGACTTCACAAAAGAAATCCTTTATTTCAATCCGCCTTATCCTAATACCTGAGCAAGCCTGTATAAAAAATTCATTTGAAGTATTTTCAATCAAGAAGAAAACCTGTTAGCCCCAACCACCCTGCAGGAAGTTACCATCCTAGGAGGTTTCTGGGAACATCACATTTGAAAAGTGGGTGTTTGAGTTCAACAGAAGCCAAAACATTTGTTACAGACTCATTTTCATTTCCTGGTCAAGACGTCCAGGACTGCAAGCAAAAGCGTGAACATGAGTTTGCATAGGAAAGCTCAAAGGAAATCAAGCATCTAGATTTTCCTTACCAGAAACAAAAGCTGCTTTGGAGGGTAGTGGAGGGTAAGGGTAAGGGGTGGGCAGTTTAGAGAGGATGTGGACATAGCAATGCTTACAGGCAGCTTCATTAGATTCAGCTGTTAAATTGCCTGCTAAGACAAATATCAAATAAACCAATCACAAAACAGTACCTACATTCATTTTGGCAACTAGAGGTGGTGAAGAGAACTTGGATAATGTACAAAATGAACATCAGAATGGAAAAAAAAATAGGATCTAATTATTTTTAATTTGGCTTTTCTTTGTAATGGATAGACAGGATGTATATTTCAGGAAATGCTAAAGTACTGGGATTTTTACATACAACTGTTTTTTGGATTTACAGAGAATCAACGCAAAGATAAAATATCCATTGAGAGGCTTTAAATGTGGATGAAATGAGCTAATGTGAGGGGTCAAATGAAAATAGGTGAAGTAGTTTAAGATGATGGACAGGCACTAGTACTAAAAATAATCCCCTTAAGGATGAACACAGACAGTCCCCTCTTATTTTCTAGTGAGTGAAGTCATGCTGCTTATGTGCAAGGGCAACCCCTGTCAAGGTTCCATTTTACCTCTGTAAACAGCCACTTATAGCAGGATGTTTTAGAATCATTTCACTCTGGAACCTGTTTTTGAATCATGCAGTTTTCACAAAAGAGAAAGGACAATTGTGATGTTTGAATGCAGGAAAACAAATGGAAACTTTTTTATTATAACCAATAAACCCTGTGTCTACAGGGTCTCAATTTCAGTTGTGACATGTTCCTGATCATGCCTATTCCTTTTTGACCACAGGGTACTTGTCTTCTGATAAGGCTTAAACAACCTTAAACTTGCTTCTTGAACACGAGTTCACTGTGTTCCAGTCGTTTGAAATTTGGGATATGGTTGAAAGTGTGTTGTGCACCAAAAACGTAGAATTGACAAATCTTCTACAGAAGTGTTGGTATCATTCCAACTGTTTCTGACATCTTATAAAGTTTAAGACATGAAGAACTGAGGCACTTCTAAAGGCAGACCAGGATCCAGCTTTGTGCTAGCAAGGTACAAAGGATAAAATGACTAGTAAGTGTAAATGGGTAGCTAGCAATATTGTTTGACAATACTAGGCTGTAAACATTCATGCTATGAAAACCAGAACAGCTTAACTCTGGATCTCTGCCAGATGGCTGAAAATACAAACGCCAGTGAGATTTTGAAGCACATCTAAAGAATTTTTGCTCCTTGTACTACCACTAAAGTCTTGTTTCAAAAGATTTATCCTCCTCTATTCCAGAATCTTTTGCAATAGTCTACAGTTGAGCTTAATTTGATGTTATTCCAACTACACAGGAGTGTGTCCAGAGGCGTCTACAGCTTATCCATATTTAAGGCCTGGAACTCACTGGCAGGGCTTAGCCCCAGGCACACGAACATCTTGGCCACATATATATACTGGAGCCAGTGCAGTCCAACAGGCTGCTGTTGACCATTTATTTATGAAGTCAAAGCTCTGTGGCAACACACTATCTGCTGTGAACTAACTTAAAGTGGATACATCCAGGCTGAATATTTCATCCCTGAAATGCAACTCTTTTTGAGTCCTCTTCAAGGTAAGAATGGAGGGGAGCGTTGCAGGGCATGTGAAGAAAGAGAGGGGCCACTGCAGGTGATGCAAGACCCCTCTCTAACCCTCAAAAACAGGTGGGGCTGAAGAAACAA
Source organism: Jordanella pulchra (assembly GCA_034780135.1). Classification (NCBI taxonomy): domain Eukaryota; kingdom Metazoa; phylum Chordata; class Actinopteri; order Cyprinodontiformes; family Cyprinodontidae; genus Jordanella; species Jordanella pulchra. Next base: position 485 of record JAUZNJ010120092.1, on the reverse strand, counting down.
AAGAAGGAGAAATAAAGGGTGGGAGAGAGGGGGCTGCTTACAGGCCTCCTCAAGGTTAGAGGAAGAAGCAGCTTAGTATTCTTTTTATGTCTTGTCCTGACTGAGGACGGACTCACATCCTTCCCAATCACTGCCATCTCTACGGAAAAAAAGCAAATAAAACACACACAAAACACAATCTCACGACAGAATATTGTTTTACATAAAAATTAAACCTAAACTTTCAACATTTGAAAGACACAGTCCTTTAAGGGCTTTGACTTGAAGACATCTTCACTGCAAATGCAAATGTGCACGAGGCAAGAAAAAAAAGAAAAAAAAAAACAGACCCCATCTTCCTTCCTCCACAACCTCCACTTTGCTCTCTTTCATTTTGATCTCTCTTTCCAAGAGAAGAGAAGCTGCTGGCAGGTGGCTGTGTGCAAAGGTATTGAGGTCTATGAAATATTTACCAAAGCAATAATGACTCCCTGGACAGAGTGAGA
>JAUZNJ010120081.1:0-19209 GCA_034780135.1 Jordanella pulchra | reverse complement strand
ATTGCTCTACCTTACGTGGTTCGAATTCTACCGGCATTTAAAAACATGTAAGCATTTGGGAGCGGGGGCGCTCCCATAGTCCGTAAAGGGTTAAGCCACATACCTCTTCTTAATAAATTAGTCACTGTTTTTCTATTTTTTTCACATTTTTCTGGATCACATTTCCTATCTTGACATTGGAGTTGTTAAATTTGGCTCTGAAATTATTCTCTGAGGTATTTCTTTTTTGATAACTTAAAAAAAAAACTAATTATAATTGACTTAATTACTGCCACATTCTTGGTGTTAACATGTAATGCACTTCTCAATATAACTGTACCGACCAAAACAATAAGGTGCTCCGAGAATCCATGGAGTCATTTGAATCTGTTGCTGATTTTCTGCAGTCTGTTTGGTCACACCGAGGAGGAGTATATTCCAGATGCTGAGAGCGTCTATCTGCACAGACAGCAGCATCATCAGCCCCAGGCTTGCACCCTGGCTCAGTGCTTTCAGCTCTACACTAAGGAGGAGCAGGTATAAACTAGGACTTTACTGGTACCGGTGCTTACTTCTATCCATATGTGTGGATCTTCATGCTAGCTTCTATGCTCTATTCATTTCTTTCATTGTATTGCCAGCATCTACTGGGCTGGAGTTAGAAAGTCAGTGTCTTTCTCTTGGACATATAATAACATCAAACTACAATTTGAAAAACTGTGTTTTGATTAAATTGCTTTTATATTACAAATGCAATAAACCGCCCAGTCTGAGTACAAACCAGCTGTCAGATATTATGTCCTGCAGTAGTTGCTCATTAAATGTATACGCTGTACATCTGTCATGGCGAAATCAGTTTAAGATTGAGGGGGAAAATGTCTTATTGTTTTAAATGTAACATTTTCCTCAGATATCAAAAAGCTGTTTAGTTCCTGGATTTTAACTGTATGCTGCTGCTATTTAAAATGCATTTGCATTCATTATGGTTTAACTTGCCTTGAACTGCTCTTTCTACTAAAGTGTTGTGTGTTGTTAAAGAAGCTCGTCTTAAATGTATGGTAGTTGAAGCTTTTTTTTTTTTTTTTGGCTGCATGTGTATTTTAGCTGGCTCCAGACGACGCCTGGCGCTGTCCCCACTGCAAGCAGCTGCAGCAGGGTCGGATTAAGCTCAGCTTGTGGACGCTACCAGATGTGCTCATACTGCACCTCAAGAGGTTTAGACAGGTATTTCATCCTTAGCAGGCCACTAAATAATGTAAATAATGTATTAATGTAATGTATGCTAAATACTAGTATGGTCTATTTATGCAAAATGAGCAGCAACCAAGTATTTCAAACATTAAACAGTTTTAATGTTTTATAGAAAAAAAACCCTTAGCAATGCTAACAATACTGCTCCAAATTCTCCCAGATGCAGAAGTCAGGATGAAGGAAAGTTGGCCGTAGTAGTTACCTAAAAATGTATACAGTTCATATGCATAAAGTATCTGATTTGGGGTTTAGTTACTCTTGAATTAGATGTGATTAAAGATCTTTAGCTACATATTTCGAAACATTTTAGCTGTATATTTAACACACACACACACAGGTTGTTATTCCAGTCTGATTCAGAAGAGAAAGGCTGTGTGTTTTTTTTAAGGGGGAAGGCTTTGGTTTTTATTGTTTCAGACTAAAAGCTGACCTGCGAGGCTACCTGACTTAACATTTGAGTGTTTCCCATTTCATTCTGTTCTGTCTACAATAAACGTCATCATAACTCTAACCGTCTTGATCTTGGTTGCGTTGCTCTTCAGGAAGGAGACCGGAGGGTGAAGATGCAGAACATGGTGAGATTCCCACTGATGGGGATGGACATGGCTCCACATGTGGTTAAGAGAAGCCAGAGCAGCTGGAGTTTACCTTCTCATTGGTCGCCATGGAGACGGTCCTATGGGCTTGGAAGAAACCCCGATGACTACCTTTATGACCTGTATGCTGTGTGCAACCATCATGGCAATATGCATGGAGGCCACTACACCGGTAAAAGACATGACTTCTAAAAGCTGCATAACTTCTAGATCTGATTAAATGCTTCTGATTTTTAAATTGAACGCCGTATATTGTTGGTTTGTTTTTCGCAGCTTATTGCAAGAACTCTGTCGATGGTCAGTGGTACTGCTTTGATGACAGCGAGGTGACACCAGTTTCTGATGATGCTGTGTGTCAGCAGACAGCCTATATACTGTTTTATCAGAGGAGAACTGCAATTCCTTCCTGGTCTGCCAACAGCTCTGTTGCTGGTCAGTTTCTTTTCTCCACCGTCTGCATGCAAACTAACTAGAAAGAGCTCACAGTTTCTGATTCTACGTTTTGCTAACTTCACATTCCTGTCCGATTATGAATAGGTTGCTGCTAACATAGGTTGTATTGTTTGGGTATAAATTTTCTTTTTTATGTAATGACTATTTGTTACAAAGCTGGTTGGGGTTTAACAGAGTTATTTAGAAGCAGTCATTTTTAAATAGTCATTGAAATCCCCTCTGCTGTTTTTTTTTTTTTTTTGCAGGCTCCACCAGCTCGTCTTTGTGTGACCACTGGATCAACAGGTTACCTGGAAGCAGACCAGCCAGTTTGGCCTCTGGAGCTTCATCCAGACGCACATCCTTGGCTTCACTTGCTGAGTCAGAGTTTCTTGCCGAACGGAACGAGGATGATGGTGCGGATAAACCTTCCGTAGCATTGAATTTTCATAGTTTCTTTTATTTATGTCAACTCTGCTTCTCTGACTATAATTTAGATCTTAATTTAACATTGAACTCGATATTCCAAACTGTTATTCAAACCAAAGGTTTCCATTAAGACAGCTATACTTGTTCCCTGGAGCACAAATACTAAATGAGATTAAGATCATCTGGACTTTTTCAGAATTAATTTGTACAAACAAATATTAACTACTAAAGATAAGGCAAAAAAGTGCATAAATATCAAAAGCTATCTGGAAAGGATTCAAAGTCAGCAAGGTGAACGTTCTCAAACAAACTTAGAACTTCTAAGCTTTGTGAGATATTAATCTGCCTGAAAGAATCTGAGCTTTTCTGCAAAGAAATTTTCTGAACAGTTGCCGATTAAAACTACAGAATGTAGCAAATCATAATTATAATTGCGGTATCCATGGAGGCAATATTAAAACATCAGAAGACTGCTTAGGTAAAAAATCTGTTCTACTATTATATTTCAAGGAACATCAACTTAGAGTTGTGCTGGTCATAAATCTGGCCTGTTGGTCGGACTTTCACTGTTGGAGGAGAAAGAGACACTACAGGTCATGCAGGGAGGCTCACAGTCAGTTCATTTGCTTTAATAATTAAAGGTCATAAGTTCACGTTTTCCTACTATCGTGCTGCTCTGGGTCGAGTGTGCCGGTCTGAGTGAGGCATATTCTCACAGGCTGTAATTTTTGGAAAGCAGCTAAAGATTTTTTTTTTTTTTTTAATGACATAAAGTAGGTGAATATTTTAGTCATAATTTATTTTCATTGATATGTTTTGGATTGATTCACACTTTTATTTTGTAAAACCTTAATATTTGTGTTTTGCAAATTCTTTGTCCAAAAAAAAAAAAAGAGTTGAGTTAATTCAAAAAAACTTTCTGTATAAACCTTTACCTCATTGGTTTTGGTACAGTCTAGATTAATTGTGATAAAGTCTTGCATATCTGGAGGATGGATAAACTTTCTACATTTAAATTAGAGATAATTATCAAGTAGAGCTGTTATTATTAAGACTAATCCCTCTCTTGACTCTGGTTTATATACAGATTCTTCTATTTATTTATGTCGTTTCCTTTTCCTTTATCCACAGAAGAATTTTTAACATTTTACTGTTTTTAGGAGGGTTTTCTGTACGTCCATTTGTGAGAAGCATCCAGCGGCAGAGCTTGTCCTCAAGGTCATCTATTGCCAGCCCTTTGGCCTTCAGTGACAGCGGGATTAAGCCCTCATGGTCTCTTTCTGCCAAGCTGCAAATGAGATCCAACTCGCCCTCACGCTTCTCTCTAGACTCCCGTTGCTCCCCTCCTCTGGAGAGGATAGGAGAGGCAGGAGATGACAAGGTTTCCACGTCTTGTTTTGGCAGCCACAGTAGACATGAACGGTACTTTGGCAGCAGGACTCCTTTATCTATGATGGAAAGCGAGGACAACAACAAAAGGTTCCTAGACATGATGTACTGCAGGGCTCCCACTCCGGTGGAGAAGAAGAGCAACAAAAGTGACACAACGGAAAACAACAATGAGATCACAGCTGTAGACCAAAACATACAACCAACTCAAGCAACCCCCTCTAAAGAGCAGAAACGTAAAAGTAGCATCGGAGGGTTTACCTTGAAGTCTGAAAGCACAGGCTCCATTAAGGGTTCCAACAAAGCAGAGCAAGAGAAGACCTCCAAAAAACGTCTGTGCTCAATCAATAAGAACCCAGTATCTGACATGTCTTCCAGTACGTCTGCAAAAGGCAAGAAGCTGAGTAGCGCTAAAGAGAAGACCGAAAATATGAAGAAAAGCACCTCGACGCCCTGTGGAACTCCCTCTAAAACCAAGAACCTGAATCAAACTCCTGAGGCAACTCCACAACACAAACCTTACCTCCGCTCCACACCTCAGTCTTCAGCTTCTCCCTCTCCGACTGCAAAGAAGAACTCCAGCATGACAGAGAAAGGCTCCACAAGCAGCCGGAAACGACTGATTGAAAGGAGTTACAGCAGAGATTCTATGCACACCAGCCCGCTCGTCGACAGCCATCGAATCAGCTGCGTGTCCCGTTCTTCACTTCCCAAGAGCGGCGATAGCAATCGACTTGAGAGGAAGTCCGTGAGGAGCTCTAGTAGCAGTTCTTCAGTCACTAGCCTGCGCTCACCCAGTGTATCTACCAGAGACCTGCAGCGGAGCAGCAAATGCGAGGAGAAAGGGTTGTCTTTTTTCAAAAGTGCCCTCCGGCAAAGAGAAAGTCGCCGGTCTGCCGATTTAGGAAAAAGCGCCATCCTTTCCAAAAAGGCTTCAGAGAGGACATGCAAGCAGAACGGACAAACTAAGGAGAAAGACGGTGATGATCAAAAGACTGGAGATGCAGGGTCTTTGAAAACCTCGAAAGAAACATTTGGAGGTGAGTCAAACTCAGAAAAGCAGGAGTCTTCCAAGCCCCCCAGCTCCCTCAGTCGCACTCTACTAGGAAAGTCCAAGTCTTCCACTTCCGTTGTAAGTAGCAAGTCTCGTACAGATGGGAAGAAGCCTCTAGAGAAGACGGCGTCTTCCCGAAAGCTGTCATCAAGCATGCAATCTCCTGCACGAACAACACAGAGGCCTCAGTGATGCCTTGGCGGTGATAGTGATGATCAAAGATGAAATGCAGCTATTTACTTTGTGCCTAGGTTTTTGTTAGCACCAGATGTATTTAAGACACTATTTGATGTTATGGTTTTGTACATTTGTCTTAAACTCTTTACCTTTGAAATCTCATCATAAAAGTATTTCTTTTTATTCCCTGAAAAAAAAAACTTTTGATCATCTTCAGATCTGACATTATAGTAATTTCTTGACATGCTAGCAGTATTCATTTAAAGATTAGCATTACTGTTATGTATTTTTTTCTCAGCATTTGATGCTTTTTTAAAAAGTGTGCTGTTGATATTATAAAAGAAAGTCGGTGGCAAAGAAAACAAAACCATAACATCAGAATTAGCCTCTAGTACCAATTCTTAGAAAATAATTTTACGGATTGAAAAACAGGTTTTAAAAAAAGTTTAATTCCAAAATAATTCTGGCAAAATTTCTTATTGCCTTTATTGTTTTGTGTGTAAACGTTCTCACTGTTCTTTTATCTACACATTTTAATAATGAAAAGCATAAATACTAAGTTTTTAACTTGAAAACCATGTGGAAAAATAATAATTCTTTAACATTAAACACTAACATTCTTGAAAGCTTTAGGAAACGATGAGTCGGCAGAAAAATTGTAAGCAATAAAAAAATGCAAATAAACGATGATTCTATATATATAAAAAAAAATAATAAGGAAAATTTCAAAATTGCTCTAAGGAGGTTTTACAACATTTAACCGTTTTTCTAAAAATACACTTTTGATATATTTTTTTTAATTAAGAAATTGACTTAGGTCCTTATGTTATAAAAATGATATCTTTTAGAGTGGAACAATTCAAAATCTAAGTTTATAAATATATATACTTATATAGAGATGTGTCTGTAAAAATGTAGACATAAAATGAAGTCCCCCCCCCACCCCTCTCTGAGCAAGATAAAATCATCTTAAGCGCCTTTTAATGCAGCACATGCAACAAAAAAACTGCCTTTTGGCAAACTAGTCTTGTACTGTAAGTGTCACCTGTAGGAATGTTGTTTAATAGCACTTTGTATCGATAAAACCTTTGACGATTACTATAACATAGATGTTTTAGGGTGTTTTGTAAAGTAGAGTAAGCAGCTTTAGACTTGAAATGGTAAATGGGTGAATTCATCTCAATGTTTTCAGGTTCTCATGCCTTCCTTTAATACACCTGGTGCTGTAACAGACCACTACTTCACTGGCACTCATTTTTTTTTTTTATTTCTTAATAAAGGTTACTTTTGAATAATGATAGCAGTAACTATATATTTCAATGAGCTACAAAGCTGTTAGTGTTTATATCTTAACCTTTGGTACCTCATTGGAGATAATATCTAACAACATTTTGTCTTCTGAAGCCTGAACCAGTGGATCAGTAATGAGCCGTTTAATTAGCTGAAATAACTCAACGGATACTGTGGTTGTTGTCCACATGTGGGCATGAATGCTGAACTTTTTGATCTGATTTACCACATAGGACTTGGCAGTTTTACAATAAAACTAATATTATGTGCAGAGCGTTCTCTCTGCAGCGGCTCTCCCAAACCATGCTGGACTCGTTTTAAGCTGTTAGCTTCATTATTGTGAAACTGTGCTATCTCCTGGCAATACTTGTGCATCTGATACCAGCACATGCATCTTTGTTTTGTTTATTTTATTTTTTTTTTGTTTCAAAGATTTAAATGTCTCCACAAAATCGGAAATCAAATAATGTTTTGTTTCCGCTCAGATTTGCAGTAATTATCTCTGGTATTTGTCAAGCTCACAATGGTTTTTGGATTGTTAAAGAAAAATGCCACCTGATTGAACCGAATTGCCTTATTTAAATGGTCTGTATGGGATGTGTCTTAGGCCAAAGGTAACTCGGGTATAGAGGCTATGAATGCTCCTTTACCAGCTTTCATATTTGCCTATTAAAGTTTGAAACTACTTGTTAATTAGGACAGGTTTGCTTATGATGTGTAACAAAATTTAAACTAGTGAATGATATCAATTAATTAAAAAAAATGTTGACCCAGATAAAAGCTATTATTAACAGTGTTGTGTGCCAATTAAATGAAATCATTAAGCAGGGGCAGTGACTCGGGTAAAGGCTTAGATCTAACTACATAAACCTGCTTTATGCTCAACAAAAGGCACAACAAACATACATTTTTAATGAATTTCTAAGTCTGTCCAATAGAGAAAAGTACATAAATGCATTAGGATGAGGCATCACTGACTGTTATTGCCTCCTAAGATACTTCTGTCACAGACCATAGAAATAATTGCAGTATGTCTGAATACTGTGGCATTTGCTGTAGCTGCTTTATTTACATTATCCATCAGGAACATATGCATAGCACTTTTGAATCCCAGGAAAACATGTATTTTTGTAGATTTTGCTTGGCCTGTTCGCTTTGTGTTTGTCTCTTACTGTTCATATCCATCTCAGAGGAGTCTCTTTCCATTCATGTTTAGGTTTGTCTAAAAGGTCACAGTTAATAGGATGTGACGCCCCTTGACTTGTGTTTCTTTTTTAAAAATTTCTGTAATGGGTGGATGAGTGCTGGACAATCTGGTAAATTATATAAACTGTTGATATTTTAAGAATATGTAAATATAAATAATTTTTGCGCATATTACCTCCATAAGAAGAGGTCGTTGTGGCATGTTCCACCATTTCTAGACTATTTTTATTACAAATACGTTGCTGAATTTCATTCTCAAAACAGGAAAAATGGTTTAACATCTGACTGTTTGGGACGTAGTTTAGCTGCTAATTGACAGCTTCTCAATCCAGATACAACTTAAGATTCATTTAGACCAAGATTAATATATTTTGCTCGCTCTGATTGCTAAGGTTTGCAACTAATGAAAGCTTAAAATTCAGTTTCTTATTAAATCAAGATAAGATGTTTGCCAAAAATAGAGATTTTGTAGAGAAACGGTGACCTACTTGTGGGATGCTGCAGAATGTTGTTAAAAATCTGAAGCTACCATCTTAATAAAGCTTGTCAGTAAAGGAAAACAAGAAGGACTTTAAAACTTAATTAATTAATGCTGAATTTCCCTTCAGGGATCAATACAGTGTACTTGAATTGAATTGAATTTTGGGGGATGACTGCCGACTTTGTTCTTGGTAAGACAGCTGGGCAACATCAGCAGATGGCCTGGTTCCACAAGTGATTACTGACTGTGGAAACTTCACTCTGGTCCTCAAACAACTTGGCTAATGTGTCTTTGCTTACGCAACCTGAAACCATAATTACAACTGCAACAAAAAATGACATTTTTCTTTTGATTTCGTTTAAAAAGATGATTTTGGACCACTGCATTTTTTTTTCTTTCATGAAACTTCAGATGACGCCTCTTGTTCTGGAGTGACTTAAGACAAAGAATGCAGCAGTTGTCCATTTACTGGACAATCTCCCCATAATTAGTCTTTGAATCAAAATCCTATCCAGGTTATGGTTATCATTGTTTTTTATGGACCATTTACTAGCAACCTTTTCATCTTCCAGTAAACTGTATTGATATGCTTAGATGTAACATTTATGAAGAGTCAGTTTATTGATCAGAAACTTTTTGTGGCCAGTAGACTATTTTTAATCATCTAATGAGGTATTTGTATTTTTTAGGGAACTGAGATTTAGATCTTAATGAGCTGTAAACTTGAATAATCAAAATGACCAGAGATGAACACCTAACATTTATACCTAAGTGGGTTATTTTTATATTTAAGTTTCACTTTTCAGTAACACATTTTGATTCATGCACCTATTGTTATTATTTTTTTCCCTCCGGAATTTGTCATTAATAGAATAAAAAATAGGATTAAAAAACAAACAAATGAAACTTTTTGATAGAGGATTCACCTGTACCAATAATCTGCATGTTTATTATATCGGTGTCCAACAGCTGGATAATGTGAGATGACTGTAAAGATTAAGCAGAGACAAAACCACTTAGCCAGTGTTTAATGCCAGTTAAAGAAGTTCAACCTGAATCTCAGTCTTTACAAAAGTTTTCGTCTACCTGTCTGCACTGCTTTTTTTTTTCTTGTAAACATGTCGTTGTACAGACGTCAAAAACGATTAATGAATGCAGTATTGCATGAAAACACGAATGCATGCTTTTATTTTTATTCAACTATGCAAGAGTCTGCAGCTGTGTAACATATAAAGCAATGCATGGCTGGTATATCACATTGCTTAATTTGCACACCTTTCCGAACCTTCATAAATATGAAACAAAAGAATATTTAATTTAGATTTAAAGCGTGTTTTTTTTTCTCACCATCTGTAAAGATTGAATTCTAATCCTTATAGGTGCTCCCACCAGTCTGGTGGGTTTCTGTCATTGTTTCACATTTACCATTGTACACCAGCAAAGATAACAGTATGGATGTGAAAATCTTTAAATGGTTACTATGTCAACTCTATAGATATATATATATATATATATATAACTGTGTGTTGTGAAAACCTTTTCATTAGTTTTCTTCAGTCCCAAAAAAAATTTGTGAACCCCTGTTATCATTTACTCAACTGCATCAAAGATGTGGTCGTTCTCATATATATATATATAAATAAAAATTGATAAATAAGAAATTAAATGAGTATTGCAATAAATAGAGATAGTAAATTTAGTTTTTTAATGCAGTGAATGATTATTTTTCAGTTAAATCACACATTAAATCATTTCATTCACACTGTGATATGAAGTTTTCTTATCGACTCAAATTTCTAAGAGGCCGTTTTTTAGATGACTTCTTTTCATGGTTTATGAACTCAGCAAACAGGTCAACTCTGTTAAGATAGCAAGGCGTGTAAAATACATGGGAATCCATTTTACTGCTTAACTAAAGTTGCATTAAACCTTTAAACTCCAGTAGCAGCATCCTGTATTTAAGTTACATACTTTGGTTCTGCAGATTCTTTGGCACTTTAAACATACACCCTCAAGTAGAACTCATGTTTGAAAGCCTTGCAGTGCTTTAAGATGGGCTTTTGAGGAATTTTTCAAATGTAAACACTACAGATGTAATATAAAACTGTTTGATAGCCTTAAGCAAAGTCACTTGTAATGGATATTATTTATCTCTGGATGATGCCTATTATAGAAAGCTGCATAATAAAGGAATGTCTTGAGTCTCATTTTTCTGTTAAGCTGGAAATCATTCTGAAAACACAGAATGTCTTTTCACGTTTTACTTTTTTTTTTTATATAAGCCACACGTTGTTTTGTATAATATGTTGTAAATGTTGACTTTCTTTTAACTTTTAAAGTGTGAGAATAGTTTACTTGTTTTTCATCAGACTGATGCTGGCTGAGTTGTCTGATCGTTGCTCTTCATTGCAGCCTTTATTCCACAATCTGCCTGTACATTTTCTTGTTTTATGGTTTTGTCATTAAGCAGTTTATAGTCTTTTACATGTAAATTAATTTATTATTTTTTTTTTATTTTAGTTTTTCTATCATTTGCACTTTTATATTTGTTTCGTCCAGATGGACAGATGTGTATATACTTTGGTAGTCCATGCAAGTACAAAATTAAACTTATTAAAATACTGAGAGCGTTCAGACTTGTTTTTGAAAGGATTTAGGAACTAGTTATACACTTTCCCGCCACCAGGTGGAGCTTTCCCCAAACAAAGTAGCCCACAGCAATTCACTTTGCACCTAAATTTGATGTCCATAGATGGTTATGCAGAGACAATATTTTGTGTTTGATGCTGTTTAACACTTAATATTAACCAGTGCTCAATAATGTTGCAATTTATCATTATACAGCGTTTGTCTCATGTTACTAAATCAACTAAACCAGCTAGAACATGACAACAAAGACCCACACACACTTCAGCATGCATTTTAAAAGCCAGATTGTTTGAGCACCCAAGTGTATAAGCACACAAATGTATGGCTTATTGTCTCCCTGCTCCAGAGACTGTGTTTTATCTAAGATGCCAACACTAAGCAGCACACAAAAGGCTCTAAATTTGTGTACTGGGATGTTATTTCACTTATTGCCTGGTCACGCAATGTTGAAATGCAGGAGCAAAGATGTGCAGATGAAAGCATGTATGAGCTTAGCTTTTAGAGAAGAGAAAAATAATTGAACACTTTTAATGTTCCAGTTTAAAGTACACAGTTGGGAAGTTTTGTTTTATTGGTATAAAAACTCAGCTCATCTGTGAGGAATGTATCTAAAACTACACAGAGTAAACACTGATTCACACCATAGTTTGTAACGTATTAATGTATATATAAAAAAGGTTCAAAAGCTACAGAGAAAAAAACCCCTGAACGTTTTAATGTTGAGTTGTAGGCTTGGAGAATTACAACATTTAAAGTAAACCTTGTAAGAATTAAAATTGTGGAGTTTTCTTTTTTATATATGAATGGCTGTTGTCATGGCTCTCAAATAATTTGCACCAAAGGAAAATTTTGCCAGTTGAAATAATAATGACACAATATTTTTGAGAATATTAAATTAAGCTAATGCAGAAAGTTTATGCAAGAGATTCATGGCTTCAAAGACAAATATTGTGAAGGAAGAAATAAAGATTACTAATTATATTTCATATGGGCATCACTATGTAACCTCTAAACACCACAGATCTTATAAATGCTGAAGAGAAGATTGATTAGTTTGTTAGAGTAGGACAATTGCTTATCCTTCTACATTTTACCAAATGTCTTATTGTATCATGACATGGTTTGTATAAATTAGATGAAACTTAGACTTAGACAGTACTTTATTGATCCCTTGGGAAACTCCCTCAGGAAATTAAGAAAAAAAAATTGCTGAAGTTCTTTTGAAATAATTATTCCAAATTAAAATTTGGACTTTATTTTTATTATTACCACTATCCTAAAGCATTCATTCAGTTGCTTCATGTATTTTAGCTCCAGTCTCTCTGTTTCGCTGTCATTAACCTATTTATGCTATGATTTAGACCACCCAGCCAAAATAGCCATGGTCCTCTATCACCACCAGACACCATTATGCTCTTATTTCCCAATGCTTTCAAGTGGAGTCAAACCAGTATCTGACTCATCTCTCATGATCGGTTAAGTCCCCAGTGGTGCGGTGGAGTTACTCTGACAATCCGCCTATGGTTTTATCTCCTTTGTCCCCTCTTTTGACTCTACCCTGAAGAGTGCAGAGGAATCAATACATATTGATTTTACAAGGCAGGAAAAGGAGGTTAGAATTCAGGGGAATGGCCAGAGGAAGACAGAGACAGAGAGCCACTAGCCGGGAGGTGAAAGACCTTAAGCATACTGTGTATGTGCTGGCACGGATAAAGGTCAACAACATGAACCTGTCTGTAACAACAGATTATTAGGTGTCCTGCCCTCATAGAGGTGAAATCTTGGGGAAAAAAGGTATAATGACAGATGCAAACAGAGAATAAGTAATAAGCTGCAGAATATCTGGTTCTTTATACGCTTGACTCGTTAAAAAACTAATTCTTTTTAAATTTTACTTATAGTTGGGAGGAATGTTTAACTCATAATTCTTTTCTAGCATAATTAACATCAGCATCTAATCTATCTATTAGCCTTTTTCACTTTTTCACACGGCTTGTTTATTAGTTTTTTTTTTTTCTTTCAGTTGGTCAACCTTTAGAGAGAGATTTTCAAAGGAGGGCAAAACAAGCGTCAGACTCACTGCAGAGAGGAAGAGCTGTTTGATTTCTGTTGAAGGATCCGTCTGGGGTCCAGTGGGTCAGCGCAGCTGACAGCTTAGAGATTGATAGTTGAGATCTTTCCCAGGCAGAACAGTGTTGGACAGCATGACCAGTGATCCAAGACACCAGCGAAACAGGGCGGAGGTGATGCAGCTGCAGATGCATTATACCCCACAGTGAAGGGTGTGTATTTGTGTGTTGTGCGGAGGGTGTTTGTATGTTTGTGTGGTCTTTTCACTGAAGGCCACTGTCATCAGGAATGCCGAATCATACTCAGTACCTGAGGAGTAAGATGTAAGCACCACTGGGAAGCCATCATAGTCTCAAGATGGGTAAAATTTCATAGTAAATGGAAAGCCATCTCCTTTTTCATTCTTTTTTCTTTCTATCTTTCTCTGCTGTCATTTCCTCCTCTTCCTTATCCGGTGTTCTCGGATAAAGCAAATACCCTACGATAGCACTAAGATAAACCACCACTCAGATTTTGATCAAAACCGTCCAAACAATGGGCTGATTTTAATATAGATGTGTGCACTCATGGGCGCCCAATCCCAAACCTGCTGGCGTGTTGCTTTTTTGCTGTTTTTCTTCAAGAGAAATTATTTGTTCAACGTCACAACAGCTCCTTTAAAAGTGGACAAGGGCTCAACTTAAGATGTATTCAGCCAAAGCTTGAAGCCCGTCATGTACATCACACAAAAAGTATTTTTTTAATTATAAAAGGATAAATTTAATAGAACACTTCACATCAGGTCAGTAATTTAGATGCACAATATTTTGTATGCATGATCTATTTTTAAGATGAACAGTGGATCAGCATGTTAGTGGGCTGTAAATCCCTTGAGTTTGCAGCAAACGGATGCGGTGTGCAGTAAATATCCCATTTTACTGTTGCTATGGTTGTCGGAGCAGACAGGTGTAATGACCCCTTATACAGTTCAGGTGATTTCTGCTGACAGCACTTTCTGTGTCATCACAATTACTCTGATAGCTTGTTTTTTTATGATCGGCAGTATGTTGGCAGAGAATAAAAGCATAAGCCCGTCTGTGAATAAAAGTCCTTTTATTGCTGATGTGTGTAAAGGGATTTTCTATAGCTACGTATTTGTAATAATGAAATTAAGCATGTGGTATATTTTTCTTAAAAAAGAAAATGTGGGTTTGCATAATAACAAGTTTCCTTTCCACTTTTCTTTTTCTTTCCTTTACAGAGTAAGTTCTTCTAGCCCAACATTTCTGTATTTAGCTGGTATCCATGCAGACGTCCATTGAGTTAACTATTGATGCTAATAACTTCGTATTCTTGTATTTACCATAAAAAAAAATACAAGATCAAATCTTGTCCTTTTAACTCCGAGCTCATAATGCTAAATGTCAACAGATAGTCATTGTTGTTCAGCTGTTGGTTTCTTCTTGATAGTAATTATTTTCGGCAAGTTGTTCAGTAGGAGGGGTTTCTAACAGTTCAGCGCCTGGAAACAATTATCTGGGCATTTCTTTTACTACATGGCATTTTGACAATTACCAATTAAACTTTATTTTATTATAAGGTATTTAGATTTGAATATTTGCTGATATTAAAGAGTTTAAACACATGGTTCAATGTTTTATTTGAGTGTGAATTGAGAAAATTTGTTGAGCTAACATTTGTTTGAGATCGATCTCATAAAAAAATCTATTACCATTAATGATTATAGATCCATGCATCTATCATCAAATCAATTCATTTTAGGAAGATTGTCAAAAGAAACAGAACTTACTAATTAGATGTTGAATGTGCAGAATGATAAATATGCAGTCGTAGTAGCCAATAAATTATAAAAGGTGGCAAATAAAAACAGTACAAGGAATGGAGCAGCGTGATTATGTATGTATTGCCCGTGAGCTGTATTGCACTTGTCCATCAGGTGTGTGAATGCAAGTTTTATGAATTCAGCGCTGAGCTCTTGGGAAGAAGCTGTTTTTCATTCTGTTCACTCTGGCTCCGATGGTTCTCAGCCAGCCTGACTGAAGTATGGTGAGCAGGAAGAGTCCAAAGCAAAAGGGCATCTCAGAGAAGTAAAAGAGCCTTTTTCTGTGTGAAACCTCATGTGGATGTCATTTCTGGTAGCTGAGAGCTGTTTGTTTTGTCATCAGCTGAACAGGTTTGTCCTCTGCTTTGGACAGCAACTGGATGTGGAGAAGCTAAACGATGAGATTGAGGAGGAGAGTGGGGGGGAGAAAAGCTCACAGATTAAATCAACAAGTGTTACAGGAAGCTTGAAGCATAAGACGTATCACAACCATTTCAATGTTATTTCTTTACTTTTGTTCTTAAAAGTATACCAGTTTTATTACAGGAGTTGGAAAAGAACTGTAACACAATTTTAATATTGTACTTAGACACAAGAACAAACAGCTTGAAGGAACCATATTTTGAAAAGGAAAAGGGCTCATGAATCCTCTTTATCATGATACATTGTTTCATGAGCAAGGCAGCTAATACGAATACAAAGCCAGATGCCCCCCATAAGCTGCTTCACCATTATTTATTTATGAATGAATATTCTCCAGCCGCACTAATATGTCCCCAGGCCTTGGGAAATGGGCTAATATATGTGTTAAGAACGGTCTTGGATTCTTTATTGCCTGTCAAATCTATAAAAGTAGTACTTTGTCTTGTGGTTTTAATTCTTTTCCCTTTCTGCCCCCCCACAACACAGATAAATTGCACAAGTGGATGTTTAGAGAAAAAATAAAAATATCTACATTGTTTATTAGTAGCTCTTTGTACAAAGTGAAGAGACATTTTGAAAGGACTTGTTATCAACAGAAATGTAAATTATTGCATCTGCCTGTTAATTTAAACAAATTCATCTTTTAAGGTTTCACAACAAAAAAATAGAACAGCTCTGAAATAAGAAAGCTTTTGCGTTTTAATGACTTTGGTGTAAATGTTCCCACTTCACTGTGATACTTTCTTCAGCAACAGAAGATTGTGCATTAAATTGAGCTGACAGACTGACATTACAGAGAGAAATGTTTTTCTTCAGCAAGGACAGGGAAGCTGGTCGGAGTGGATGAAAGATGGATCAAACAAAATGCAGGACAATCCTGTACGATGCTGCAAAATACTTGAGGCTGTGGATGTTTACAATCCAGCAGAGCAACAAGAGAAAAAACATTTGAGTAACGATATCGGGGTTTATGTGATAGAAGAAGCCAAAACTGAACGTTGAAGACCCAATTCCCAGCTGTCAGTCTGTAGCAAAATGGAAAAAGTGCTCTCAGGGTGCTCACATTGTATTCTACAAAGACTAAGCAGAGAGATACTTTTATGTAAGTAGATCTTTAAAAAAGACTTAAAAACAAGCAAATTATGGCTTTACAGGGTATTCACTTAGTATGTTACAAGATGTCAAAAGCTTCACTGATACCTTTCAGGGCAGCAGATCTGCTCATTCTCTTCAGCTGTAATTTTCTTGGTTTCCCTAAAAACGACAATTAAGTAGGATTGGTAACAACAGTTTAAGCAATGAACAAAGTCAAATAGATTAAAAAAAAGAATAACTTTTCCCCTTTTTTAGAGAGAGGATCCATCCAACGACTGCATTTGTCTAATTTCCCAATAAGTCAAATTCCACTGTCACCTTATGCCCTTCTGTCTCATTCATGGCATTTTTTTTTTTTTTTTTTTGAAAACCCAACCTCTTCGCTCTTCTAATTAACTGCAAGAATAGACCCTATCAGATTCCCCAGAGTGCCCTTTCCACCAATGAGAATAACAATGAACCTCACAGAATGAATTATAGATCAGCCTTAGTATACTCAAAAGAATAATTGCAGCACTTTAGTACACAGAAAATGTTGGTAGCCACTTATGGCACTTTTTGAGCTGTTTTGAGGACCCAGAAAAGATATTTAATGAGATTACTCTAAGTGAGGAGTGAATAAACTCAGCTCCAAGGGAGAGTGGCACCCTAATCCAAAGAGTTTGCATTCCTCTTCAGTGCTTTTTATGTTTTAACCACTCAGACAACATTTCTCATTGGATGGGATATACAAAACATGAATACACAGCCCTTATCTATGTTTGTGTTACCTGCTATTTTGTTACATTTTCAAAGCTTTTTACATCCACTGGAAATGTTCCTATTTTGTGATTTTTGTAAGATGTAATAGTTGAACAGATAGCAATGCACAGTTTCACAAATAAAGAAAATATCAGATGTTTAAAGTGTATTTTATGGGAATCAGATTAAAAAGGCTGAGTGCAAATGTGTTTTTCCGCTTTTCAAAAAAAAAATTTAACTATTGAAATCATTTATTATTTGGTTTATGCTTCACTGTTAAGTAGAGTTTTGCCTTGAAACTGTCTTCCAATTCAGCAAACCTTGCTATAACATATAACAGATACATGGAAGTTGTTGATGGTTATCTCCACAGACCAAGTGAATCACTATGCTAACTAAGCAGGAGCTAAGTCCACTTCAAAATAAATGCCAGAGTTCCTGTGTTAACCATATATAGATTGCCTTGATTTTTTCTAAACCTTTAAAAAGTAGTTATACATAGATGTTTGGTTACTTTCATGTTTAAAAACAATGGCGGGTCTGCATAACAAATGCTTTTTCCCACAGTGAATAAGTTTTGCGCTTAGGATAATGTTTTTTGTAAAGGAGGGTTGGGAGTTGTTTTTTATAGGGTGGTCCAATGAAATATGACACAGCAAATATTAGTAATATAGATATGAAGTATCTACTTTTGATTGTACAATGCACCTTACTAAATCCTCCTCATACAAATAGACTGAGTATTAATCAAAGGATTTTAATGATTCAACAACAATCAACAAGAAGCCAAAACTGAACTAAGCATCATCATGACCTTTCTTAGCTCATCATCGTTTGTCCTGATATTAGTATTATTTTTGTTATTAATGCTGTTTACATACTTGGTTGACCACTCAAGTTTTACTGCTACATTCAGTCCGACTGCTTCCAGTAGTTCCTGTGCACATATACTCATAAGGCTCCTCTCTTTGTTTGGACCAGCAGCCAGTAGAATTAGGCTAAGTACCCTCTAGTCCTGTTCAGGTAATGATCTGCCTCAGAGCAGAGTGGTGAAATAGTGGTGCCGAATATACCCCCCAAAATTTCTTGCCTCTTTTCTTTTGATAATTGTTATGGTGGAGGAGGAAAATAAAGTCCTGCATTATTCACACTTCCCTGTTAAAGTGCTTCTTCAGAAGCTGAAATAACACTCAGCTTGTATTCTGATGAATCAAATTGCACATTAAAGAGCCACAGTACAGATCCAGGGCCAGCTAGCCTTGCCAGCCAGACTGACTTATGCTGTGTACATGGTATATCATATATATCAGCATATCGTCAGTGTAAGTCATTCATGCTAGCACAGAGAAAGTGAGTTATCTTGACTTTTGATCAGGAAAAAAAATATGATTTAATAATCCTGAACATTGCTGGTTTGGTAACGGACGGCATGTCTTTTTTCAGGGGGTTTTAAGACCCCCAGATGTCCATGTCTAGCCGCTGTTGTATGTAAGGTCCAGTCCTTTCATCTTGGCCCAGTCAGAAGCTTCTGAAAATCTTTTGCTTTCTCTTGCTCAGCATTGTCTACTTCTCTATCTACAAACATCCCAGCAAAACAAATTTTCTTTGCAAAGACTCCAAAAGTTTGTCACTCGGATGCTTTTTGCCTCCTTGTATTCTTTGGTGTAATCCTAGTTAGTCCAAAGGGCAGTGGGCCAAGGTTCTGTTGACTTTAAGATAAGAAGCTGGGGATGTTGTGCTGTTTGCCTGCTGAAGGCCTGAGATCCAGAGAGCGAAAGACACACATTCCTTAATCGATCTAAGACAGAGAAGTCCTTTGTACTGTCTGATGTGAAGATGGATAGAAGGAGGAAGAGGTCAGAAGAGAGAAATCTTTCCTGTACAGAAGATCATTGCTGGAAAAGCCACTTTGAAAATGTACCTGAATGTAAAATGTAGTAATTGTGTCGATATCTAAAATACCTTACTGAAATAGTGCAGATTGTTAAATGATTTTACTTTTGAGCAAATAATCAACCTGTTAAGTTATATCACAGCAGTTGTTATCATTGGCCTGGAGACTAGAGTCAAGGGAGGTTTCACATAGACTCTTTGCAGTAATTTACCAGTGCAAAGAATATCGAAA
>JAUZNJ010120070.1:0-15398 GCA_034780135.1 Jordanella pulchra | reverse complement strand
CTGTAGATTTCTATATCCTTTACATTTCCATAGGGCTGTTTCAGAGACACAAGGTGGTTTTTCTTTCAACATGACGGGAGTTTGAATTTTTCCAACGGGAGTTTGAATTTCTTATTGTGAGCCATGCTGCAGAACTGCCACTTATTGGTGAAGTAGTTAAAAGAACTAGAGGCTTTAGAACGAT
Source organism: Jordanella pulchra (assembly GCA_034780135.1). Classification (NCBI taxonomy): domain Eukaryota; kingdom Metazoa; phylum Chordata; class Actinopteri; order Cyprinodontiformes; family Cyprinodontidae; genus Jordanella; species Jordanella pulchra. Next base: position 15,214 of record JAUZNJ010120070.1, on the reverse strand, counting down.
TAACTACTCCCAACCCCAACTTCCGCTTATTGATCACAACCAATCCAATCAAGGACTATTGATTGGACTCTCGAAACAAATTTTCTAACTTTCTGGAATTATTTTTTTCTTCTTTCCTTCTTGATCACATGACTGACGGGAAAAATTCAATTCAAATATACTTTATTGATCCCAAATGGAAATTAAATCTTGTAATAACTCATATTTCTGTTTTCTCTTAACCAGTTGTTGTAGGTAAAATTTGATTGAAGTTAATATTTAAACTTTTCAGTTTTGTGTTATGACATCATTATGCCAGCAAAGATAAATGAAGTGGGACTATTGTTTTTACTTAAAATGGGACAGTTTCTTTGTTTTAAACAATTGTTGAAAACGTGCACATCAAGGGGATCGATACCAAACAAACTTCCATTGTTGTGTGACCATGTCATTTTCCTTAAACCTGGTGCAATGTATTATATTTATTAAATGCCGTGGCTCAAGTTTTTGAGGTTGCAAGCCTGCTAGCCAGCTTGACTAATGCCAGTACGGCAGCAAAAAGCACTTTGATAAAACAATGCATCTTTAAAGTGTCATGGACCTATAGCCTTTGCACTAGAGGTATCAAGCTGATAAGCTTCTTTCCTGTTCCTTATCACATCATTATTATATCTTATCTCGTAATAATAACATTTGATCTGATAATAAATCTATCTTGTATTATGACATTCAGTTTGTAATTGTGAGATAAAGTGTCTAATTATGTTTTGTGTGATGAGTCTCTATGAGATAAGAGCTCATGTAGAAGACAGGTGCTGTGTGCTTTGTACAATGACGGGGAAACCTCTCTCAGCAGAGGGCGCTGTGGCTGTAGAGGAAAACTTTTCTGTTTAGTAAAGGAGAGCTAGAAGAAGTTTTATTTGTAGTCGGAGCTTGTTATAAGTTTAACCAGAGACTGTGACTGGAGAATATTTTCCTTTCTGGTTTTGTAAGAGGGCATTCTGATGGAATAAACAGACCCGAGTTCCTGACAAATCAGCCTGCCTCTATGTTACTTTCTACGGCTCACCACCGCTGCACATAGTGTTAGGGAGTTAACCCCGGAAGTTGGACTACTTTTCGGCCCAGGAGGACGCGTCTCCCCTGTGCTTCCTGACCACAGTCAGGTGGCAAATACAAGAAAGGTTAACACATCATATATAATAAAATAAAAAATGCTCTTTTGTTGTCTCCTCACCAGTCTGCTATTTATAAACCCTAATGTCACAAGAATCATACCAAAACCTAAAGGTCACACAAACTTACAACTAAACTAAACTTACAAACTATACTGTGAACATACATATAGCGCCCCCTGGGGTCTAAAGATGTGATAGGTCACAGAATATGGTATAAAACAATAAAGATTGGTGAATGAAACTTACAACAACCAGATCAGACACTGTGAAGATTTCTACATTCATTGGTGCTCATCTTCATAGATATCCCACAATCCTTTGTGGAATTACAACAATGTTGCGTTGGTCACGTGGTTTTGTTGCTGAGACGGAAATGAAAGTTCAGTAACGACAACGGCAAAGCACAGCTGAAAAAGGTATGTGAATTATCACCGCTTTGCTTCAATTCCCGGTTTGTCAATTCGCCGGTCGTCTGTTGAAGCGTTAGACACTACTATAAATGCGGGTCCGCCTACTCTCTGGTACATAAAATTATATTTGCCGGTGTGTCCTTTTGTGAAATCCAGCTACGAAGCTGGCTGGCTAACAGTTAGCCTCCTTAGCATCAAGTGTGCGAAACTTAAATGTGTCGGACCGGATGTATCAAAACATACCCTTCAAATTTAAGGATGTATACAAGGGTTGGTTTCGCTCGTTATGAATCTGCTTGTGATGATTGATAGATTTGATCGATTATTTGATGAAATCGATGTATAATTTTTTTGTCTGACGATTTCATTGTTGCTAATTTTTTTTTCTCACCAATCGTTCCTTGTCCTTCCATAGCTTAGAGTGACATTGTCGACTTATGTCTTCTTTCTATTACAGTTTCATAATTGTTGTTAACATTTTTTTCGAGGGATGAAGGAGCTATGAGCATGTCATTGCTCAACTTTCACTAATAATTTATTGCGACATCAATTTTTAACTAAAAACTTTGTGTTTATAATCCTTTTTTATGACATTTAATATTTTTTCCAAATCCCAGTCAAGTTGGAGTATGATAATGAAAGGGTTTTTCCTTCACTGTACATTGTATTCTAGCTTTTATTCCTGTTTTTGATAAATATTTTTTAGAATGTTATGTCAAGTGTTGTAGTTCCTTAGTGATACATGATCCGGCTTGATCTCACTTATTTTACTTTACTGCGGACACTCCTGAATTTACAGTCTGTAGGACAATAAACTCTTTTTTTACTTTAAAGTTACTGAACTATGTATTGTAGTCTGGGTATAAAATTTCCCAAACTGCAACAGTATTCATTTTTTGTCCTGCCAAATGCTGATAGCCTGGCTTGTGGTCCTGATTGGTTCGTAGTTGGATGAGTTTTACTTTTGTGTCTTATTTTGAAAACTAGCGCCGGAAGTGGTGATGGTTTCTTTGTATTCTTTAAGGGGTTCGACCCTCAATCATTTTCCGTGTTTGTGTTTTGTACACTGCTGCCGTGGGAACTTGATAGGCTGACAATAAATGTGTTTATAAACAACAATTACTTATCAGTTAGATTAAGCTAAAATGGGTCCAAAACACGAAAGCTAACATCATAATTCTGGTCAGCCGGTCAGCTGGGTTTACAAGGTGGACAGGAGGTGATGTTGTCCTCTTTTGTTGCGATAAATCCCATCGGATCATCTGCGTCGTTAACTCCAATCTAAGATATGTGGGTTATATATATATATATATATTGCTTTAAACTTCACAATTATTTGCTACCAGAAACCTTCCAGCTATGCAGCTCTAGTTTTCTGTGGTCCCAGGCTGGGATGCCTGCTGCAGTCACCTTGGTGTAGCTGCAGATAACTATTGGATTTTACAAAACTCACGAGCTTCCTGTCTTTTGGTTGTTTCCAAAAGAACACTTGCATTATTTTTTGATTCTGGTTAAAAAACTGATCTTGCAAAATAATGTTTTCTAGAGTTATGTAAGACAATGGGAAGGAAAACTCCTGTCTTTGACACAGTCTACACTTTAAGTCAGAAAATAGGGCCATGAAAGCTAAATTACAAATGTACTGTTTATTATTTTGTCAAAAACATCACACTGAGCTCATTGTGATTTATTTTTTTCATAAAATTAAATGGTTTTAAACTTTTTATCAATTTTTCAACTTGAACTGAAAATTAACCCGACTTTGAAGAGTGTTTGCACTTAAATAAAAATTATGTTTTTCTTTAAACTGATGAACGTTAGACAGAGTTTTTTACAATCACAGTAGAATTATTAGTTATGAGGAAACGGCAGGTATGAATAAAACCCAAATAAAGAGAAATACGGCATATCTTCTTTAACATTCAAAAGACAGCTTCAAGTTTCCAGTACTGCCTTTGTTGGGTTTTTGGCTATTGTTATAGTTACACATTTAGCCAATAAGCTTATCAAGAGCCTTGTTCTGTCATGGTGTATATTCAATTTAATTAGGGTAGTGTTGAAAAAGGCTTTTGTTACACAGATCAGCAGCTTTAGAAAATTTTAATAACATTTAAAACAGTGACTAACTGGTTCTAGATTTTAATTTTAATCTGTTTCCACCATCTTTGTGATGAGAGCATTATCTGTTAGCATTACAAAGGCCTCTCTGTTTATCGCCAATTATGTGAGTAAAATCATACTTTAGCTGTGAGATTTTGCAAAGTAGCCAACATGACCTTTTCTAAGATGGTCCATAAATAGAATTGGACTCTTGGAAATGAACGCAATCCTGATCATGGAAAACTGAGTTGAATTCACCCATAAACAGTTCCCACATAACAATGTGGTAGAGCTAAGTTATGATGCATTCATTGGTTAAAAATAATATATATTTTGTTAGTTTCTGCCTTGTTCATTATGAATCAGGGGTTGAACAGCGAAATATTGGCTTGTTGAGGTCATCAGCTGGTTCCTTGTTAATTCAATGACTTGATAGAATAGCAGCAAAAAGCTTTTCCTGTCACATCTGAATGACACAAACAATAAGAAAGTTTCAAAGCATGTGATGTTTCAGTTTTAGGGACTAATTAATTTTAAGAATATCATATTGAACAACTATCACATATCATATTAAGGTGTGATATCAAGAATATCACTTTTTTTTCAGCATAAAGTCATGTAAGGCTCTCTTGCCAAGATATTCAACGCCCTCAAGACAAATTATAGACAGGCCTGTACAATTCAATGACAACATTTGCCAAGTATTGTTGACTCTTTCTCTGTCTGTATTAAATGGGATTTCATTCCTCCTGGTCTGCTGGACCTCAAAGCCTGGCAGGTCAATTTCATCATTCTTAAGTGTTGTTTGGGCTCTATGAGGATGTTAATTAGTATTTTAGTTCCCAAATTCTGTATCTTTTGAGGATGTAGAGCGCAGGAAGACTCATTGCAGCTAACCAACGTCATTTAAAGGCTGAGTGTATCCAAACAGACCTTTGTTGTTGTGATATTGCACTTATTTATGTTGTGCGTTATACATGTTAAGGCTCATTTCTTTAGGGTTTAGAAACAAAATACACACAACTATTATGCGCTAGCTTCTTAGAATCTTATGTTGCGGCAAAATTTGCTGCTTGTGTCTAAAATAATGACCCAGTGATGCTGGAAACCATTTATTTCACCTAAAGAAAAAAGAGGTGATAGAATTGCAAAGATGAATGAGGCATAAAAATGCTTTTTTTTGTTGTTTTTTTTTTGTTAAGACCATTGTTTTTGTTGTCAAGGTTGTTTTGAAATCCGGATCTAAATGCAAGTTGCAGACAAGGATTAGTGACCAACACTCGGATTATTTCTAAACCGACTCATAAACTTTGCCTTTTACATTAAGAGTTAGGGGGTTCTTCATTGATTGCAGTCCTGTTGCAGTTTTCTTTTCATGAAATGCTGCAGAGCTCATATCCGTTTTTGCTGAGGGTGAAGCTGGTGGTTTTCTCCTCCTTACAGGGGAACAAACCTCTGCTGTGAGTGACATTTGTATTGTGCTGCTCAGCAGACCTTTAATGTAAGATTGGTGGTTCTAATGCACTGATATCCATTGACATTAAAAGGTGGTAGGAGGCTTTTTTGATTGTGCTGCATAGTAATATGCACAACAGAAATTGTGTCTTTCGCTCCAGAGGAAAGCCCAACCCCAGACATTATGAGAATCTGATCTAGACAATGCAATTCAAAAAGAATGCAGTTTGGAAAACTCAGATTGAAAAAAATAGAAATTTCAAAACCTTAAAAAAATAAAAAAGAAATACTTTTGAAAAACAAAAATCTGACAACACGGCACAGTTACTCTCAAAATCTGTTTTTGATTTAGAAGCTTTTCAAAGTTTGATTTCTTGATAGCGTTTATTTCAAACTTCCAGTTACAAAAAGTTTTCATCGCTTTTAAAAATAATTGAACAAAGTTCACCCCATATCCATCCGTTATCTGTACCCAAATGTTCTTGTCATTGGGCGAGAGCCTGCAAACACACGGAACAGCTCAGAGCTGCACAGTTAGCTATTGCTGTAACACCGTACACAATGTGCATATGAGGAGCTGCATGCATTCAGGCACTCTGTACCTGATACCAGGTGTTTAATGCTGTTGAGATGGTATTATTGAATTATATAAAGTATACGGATATATTCTTCATTATTTTGAGTCTATAACTTTTTGAATACTCTACAAGAGCAGCTGTTAAAGTCATAAAAAACACAAACGCCTACAAAAGAAAACACAACGGCAACACAAGGGTAGATGAGACATTTTTTGATTGATGAGGAGAGCAAAAATGATTTACACATACTGAAATAGTTGATTGTTTTGATTTCTATGCTCCATTCGTTCACTGTAGTCAGACAGAGCCATATTCTACTGTAAAGGAGTTTTTCCTTCCCACTGTCTCCACATTCATGCTCAGTGTTGATGCACCATTATCTTCCTTATGCAATCAGCTGTCCGCTGTCTCTGCATACTCATTGTGTAGGTGAGAAATACAGCAAAGTTGGAGACTTGGTGCAGCAGACTGTTTTCTTGGCCTGAATTTGTCTCCATTTATAACCGTTATTGAATCTGAACTTATCTGATAAAATATGAAGCCATTCTTCTAATTGGATTAATTTGACTGTTTATTTCTGCGTAAAAATCCGGTCTCTTTGTTTAGTTAAGAGCTTTCAAATTAAATTTATTATGATCGTTGCTATGTAAATGAACAAATTTTGAAATAAAGTTTTATGGGTGACCGAGATGTTGAAGCTTACAGAGATTGCTGGAGACATCATGAAGGTGGAAAAGCAAGAGAGGAATGGGGAAAACCATTTTTTTCATTGAAATTTTCAATTATGTCTTTTTTTTTTTTGGTAATAATTTCTTATTGGTGCTTGGATGATTGGAAGCAACAGAAGAAGGAATAAATGCTTATTACAGACTGGGTGCAGGTTTCAGTTCAAACTACACAGCAGACTAATCTCATTGACTAATGTGTCTCTGAAGCTGTTTTGAGGATGATATTAAAAGATAATAAATTTTAACTTAAAAGTTAACAGTGGCGCCCTCAAGGGGACGATGGTATAATTACAACACTGAGAGAAATTCCTTCTTAGTGGATGTTATCAATTAATTGGATGGTATGAGGTTTTGATTAAACATACTCCCTAAAATCCCACTCACTCCTTCAGCCCTCATCTTTTTTATTAGCTACGTTTTCGATTTACCATCAAAATTAGTTAAGTATATTTACCAAAATAAAGTATATAGTAACTCTCCCTCGACAAAGATGGGGTAAATTTGTTTAATATTGTGTTTCGTTTTTGTTTTTTTCTGCGGTTATGCTTCAGAGCTGTGATGTCATGGCAGCTGCCAGCGTGACCAGACCTGGCAGTGCCCAGACCACCGAAAAGTCTCAGCTGATCCTGAAAGGTAAAAATCTAATATGACTGTATGGAAAACGCAGCTCTAGGGTGTATTTTTTTTTTCTAAAGGGTTTATTTTTTTATACTTTCATTGCACACAAAGAACACAAATGAATGATGTCCAGTTGATGACCCAAAGCTAATTTTACAGTAAACCAAACAATCCGACAAACTTAACATCAGATCTGTAGCTAGATATCCTTGGCTGTCAGTGAAGTAAACGCTGTGGGTTGTTGTTGCTGCAGCCTAAAATTAGTTTTCTTTTTTTTTAAATGAATTTTACAGAAAATGGTCCTTTTCAAATCTTGCTGAAAATAAACAGTAATTCACAATCATATCCTCACCTTCCAAGCACAGCATAAACATCAATGCTGCTCCTCCATGCAGCATGGCTAAATGGAAGCTATTTAGGTAACTTAGGGAGTTTATGTGGTGTTTCTATTTACAAACAGAACACAGTGAAATTTATTTTGCACCATTTTCTCCACTAAATAGTGTAAATAATCTGGGACTGGACTCGATTCAGGTTCCTAGTGTAGGAACCTGATGATGGTATCATTACAACACTGAGAGAAATTCCTTCTGAGTGGATGTTATCAATTAATTGGATGGTATGAGGTTTTGATTAAACACTTACACTCCCTAAAATCCCACTCACTCCTTCAGTCCTCATCTTTTTTATTAGTTCAGTTTCAATTTACCATCAAAATTAGTTAAGTAAATTTACCAAAATAAATGGATCAAAAACTCACCTATTTTTCAGAAAATAAAGATCTCTTTTTTCGAGGTGAAGTTTTTGTGCTAGGATGAGGTGGCTTTTTGTCCGAGCCGAATTGGTGTATAGCCTTAAACACTGCAGTTGATATCCTTTTTTTTTCCCCATGACATGAGTCAAGCAATTCAAAGAAAAAAATAAAGACAGAAAATTATTGGAGGGTGATATTTCTTAATAAGTTGTAACGTGAACGGACATTTGTGCATTATACGCACATCTGTAAACCAAACAGAGCTAGTGTTTTCCTTATCGGTAACTTGGGACTTTTTCTTCTCTGCTTTGAAGAAAGATTACAAAATTTGACCTATGAGAAATCATCTTTAGACTCTTTGCTTTTTTTAAATGACTAATAAGAACTTCCTAAAAACTCAAATCTACTTAAAAGGGTTGGTTGCTTGTTAAAAATGTTACTGCCAGGGGTGGCAGCGGTAGTGGAGGACGCAGCGTATGTCTGCCAGGAAACTTTGTGTTTGCTCCTTTTCTACCTGCCAAATTGTTCAGAGTGAGTTGGTGATGTTTTGGCAGAAAAAGTGTAGCTCACCCATGGCTTTTACAAGTTTCTAATAAAACTGAAGTGTCAGAAACACTTTGAGGTCTTTTGTTTTCATTAAAGCAGGTGTGTTTTCCTTCAGAGGAAGATTTCTTCAAAAAGGCAGATCTGAAATAGAAAATCAGCATTTTTAAAGTGAGGAACATTAAAAAAAACGCCCATTTTCTAGTTGGGTTAGCATTATGTTAGCACCACATGCCGCTAAAACAGCTGCTTATCAAATGATAATATGCAAAATATCTACTGCATTGTGTGTATTTAAACGGTTCTTTTAAGTGTAACTTGGTAAAAAATTTTATTATAGTTTGAGTGTTTTCTATATAGATAATTGACATAAAAGCAGAAATAAAGTATAGAGTGCTTTAAAAAACAGAAAAGAAGAAATGATAATATAGAGAGTAAAAACTGAGCTACAGTGAAATACATTTTTATGTGTTTCAGGTGTGGTTTAAATTGAATAATTTGGTTATTTGGCAGTTTTTCTATACGGACTTATAGAGAAATGATTAGATTAGTAGTTGAGTTGAATTTGTTGAAGGTATTGTCAAAAATGTACAGATATTCTAATATATAATCTTTTTTAACCACTGAACAAATGTAAAGGTCCATTTTTTCCAGATCTTTACCAGGGCATATTGTCATACCATTATGTTTTAAGTGCAATGCAGATGTTTTGAAGGTAATTCCAAGGCACAGTTATTTCCAATCATTTTAAATAAACCTGATGCATCAGCCCGGTTGAGGAAAAAAATGCTACTGCCAGCTCTTTGGTCATGGGAAAGTGTATTTAGGAAGGCTTGGTTTGGGAAGCCTGTATTTTATTAGTTATAAGGTAGGTGGACCTTTTTCAGCTGAAGGTGACTGAAAAACAGAAATTCCACACGACGGCTTTTAAAAAGGTTAATGTGTATTTGAAATGTTTTATTTTTATTTTTTCACTTCAACTGAGAGGAAAGATAAATGAAGAGGGAATATTTTCATTGTTTTATTTAGTTGCAAAATGTTTGTTCACACCAACATCTTCCAGCCAGAGTAGTCGGTGCATCTCTGCAGGTTTAAAACATCCCTTTCAAAAACAAAAAGCGAATATTATTGGCAGGAAAAACACCTTCTTATTTCAATAATTGATTGTATGCACATATTTTTACCCCCCCCCCCCCCCAAAAAAAAAAAAACTAAAGCTGACTTTCACCTTCTAAATGATCAAATATGCAATATCAGGTATATGGTTCATAAACAGCTGTTGAGTAATGAAGCGATGCCTGTATCTGTTCTCCCAGTTTAATTTGATTCAGCCAAAAAACAGTTTGGCTCAGACTCACAGCCATTAATTACCTGCAGTTTTGTTTACCTTCTCTTCACCTCCTCGCTCTCAAAGAGGAGCGTCGATGGTTTCATATCAGCCCGGCTTTGAATTTTTCTCTAACTTCCTCCTTCATTACTGCTTTCCACAGTGAGTCATATTTTGTTTTGCCAGTAATCAGGCATTATCATCATGTCTCGGCCAAAGCAGATCTGCTCACCTTCTGTCTGCTTCCCGCTCTGTCATCATTTATTTGCTCTGAACCGTCTGCGAGTTTCTCAACATGCAGCCTTGTTGCTGTGAACGCTTCAGAACTTGTAGGACTGAAAGCAAGCCCTGACAAGACTCTCAGAAGATGTAAAAGAATTCAAACCGTCCTCAGAGATCTCTGTAGCTCTAAAATGTGTTAAACAATTTAAATAGTGTTAATATTATAACATATCTACTAAGATTTTGTTGGTGTGAGATGATTAAAAATAGTTCTTGATATTTATTGCAGTTTAATATAATATGATTTGTGTTCTTCATCAGAGAATGTTGTAATGTTTGCAATACTTGGTCAAGATGCCAAAGAGTGCTGTAGAAACCTGTTAAACAGCCTGTGTTAAACACACCTGAACAGAGGTCACCAACCCTTACAGCACGAAGAGGCATTTTTTTTATTTTCAATCCCTCTAAATAAAATGAATTTAGAGCCACAAAGGCAGCATAGTTGATCAAAACAAATACCTTGTCTTTATAATATATATGCAGAAGATTTGTTACAGAATAATGGTCATTTTCTTTGGCTTTTAGCTTTAATAGATTTGTTTTTAATGGACTGTTTAATTTAAACTAGGTAAAAAAAGGCCCACTGTTAACAACCTAGAGACAAAAAAAAAAATGGTAAATAAATAGAATTATTCCTCACACATGTTATTATTTCTGGAAATCTGGAACAAAATGTTTTTTATATATATTTATTATTTACTCCAAGCATTATTGAATTCTTTGGTAGTTTTGGCCAAAGTTATTTGAAAAGCCTCTGGTTCCTGAACCCTGACCTAGAACCATAGGTGGGTAGTAACTAACTTACATTTACTCAGTTATATTCACCTAAGTAACATTTTTACCAAAATGTACCTTCATTAGTTGTTGTACTCATCCCTTTTCTGCCACTAGAGGGCGCTATTTGTATTCTGGCTGGTTCTTTCAGTTTATTCAGCATCAGTTTTGACAAGTAGTTCAAGTAAAGATCTTAAAGCATATTTTAGTTTCAAAAGTGACCTTATGAGGGTCGTTGGTTCGAATGTGAAGCTGATTTTGATCAAAAGGAAAGAAAGAAGAACTGATGTCAGAGCTTTATGATTCATCTCGAAGGTGTTTATGGCACAAATTAGTTCAGTTCAGCTGTTACAGGATAAAAATATGTCCCTCTATTACTGTAATCACTGCAGCTTCATTATTTTCTGCTTAAGTAAGATCTATTTTTATCCAAGTTGTACCCACAATCTGGATTATATTTAAACTAAGAATAATGATCTGCTTTTATTCTTTTTTTTATTTTATTTGATGTGAATCTTTTTTCTTTCTCTTTTTTTGCTATTTGTTGTTTAAATTGTTGCATCTATTGTCCTTAAACAAAAGCTTCTGCTTTTGCCACTGAGTAATACGGAAAACAACTCGTCCTAAAGCATGCGCAGAAAATATGCAACAGTTGCACTTTTTATTTTCTAACTAAATGTTTGAACTGTACTAAATGTGTGGTATTTTTATTAATGCATTTTGTGAAAACTTTGAAAAGAGTTAAGAAATGGATCTTCTGTCTTTAGATGATCTGTTCTCCTTTTGCAGCTTAAATGTCGTTTGTTTGTACGCAGTGGTGTCAGCAAAGCCGCAGTCTCCAAAGCTGCCGAACCGCCACTCTCGACTCAGCTCCTTCGTCGAGGTGACTGCAGACGGACTGACCAGCGAGACCAAAAAAACGGGCAAACGCACGGGGCACCTGGAGCTGCAGTGGAATGAAGACCTCACCCTGTGAGACAAACCCTCATAGATTCACACTGACTTTTTAACAAAGCTAGAATTATCTGCGTCATGAAAACACACTGCAAGGTTTATGCACTCTTCATGGAAGATTTTTCATTTACTTTATATAAAATCTCCTTTTTTGTGCATAAACTAAATTTTCTTCAGCTCATTTAAAGAGCTGATATCAATTTGTACCTAATTTCATTGTAAAAATCAAATTAACTGTAAATCTTCTAAGTCGTCTAGCAACCTGTCTCTTCACTTTGACACGCTGCCCTGTGTGCTGCAGTAATGTGACGCCTGAGAGCCATCTGGATCTGAAGTTGTGGAGCTGCCACACCTTAAGAAAGGAGCTTCTGGGCAGCGCTACCATAGACCTTCTGGACACACTGCGCACACATGATGGCAAAAGTAAGAACAAGCACACAGTTGAGGCTTAAAAAAGGATCCTGCAAAGTTTCGGCTTAAATACAGCCAGCTTTTATTTCTGAATTACTTACCTATATGAGAAAATACTTAACTGAACAGAATTAATCTCTTTCAGCTTTGAATTCATTGGAAAAAGTTGTTTTTTTTAAATAAAAAAGCTCCATTTGGCTACATCTGCTACCTTGGAGAAAAAAGCATCTTAGCTGAAGCTTCATAACAGCTTTGCTCCAACATCCGAATCCTTTGGTTGAAACCATTTGGCTTCAATAAAATGAAACATGAGCAGAGCAAGGGTTGCCAATGTGGGGGTCGAGGCCTCCCAGAGGGACACAAGACACAAACTGGGGGGTCATGGACCGGTTTTCACCATCATTGGGATGCGATCCCTGAGATAAATAACTTGCCAAAATATACGATTAAATGCATAAATGTAATTTTCTCTTGAAATAAATAAATGTAATATTTATTCATTTATGTGTCTAATGTATAATTCAAATATTCAATATACCATTTACTTGAAAAATGGACAATTTATTATTTAAATGTCACATTAAATATTTAAAGATACTTTTAAAATGATTATTCAGAAAATAAAAATGCATTTAAAAACATTTAGAAATCAATATAATAAATTCGTTTTATATGGCTAATAATTCATTCTTTAGCCTAAATCTTTACTACTTTACTGTAAAAATAAAACATAATATCTTGTGTACAGGACAGAGGAGCTGATCAACCTTTTATTTGCCCAAGATGAAAGATGAGAGGGTTGTTTTAGGGAAAGTTTACATTAGTTTAATTGTTATTTAATCAGATTAAAAGCTGATTGGACTAAATTTTCTTTTTCAAAAGGGACCTGGCATGTTGGAACATTCATACATAAAATAAGAAATAAAAACAGTACCTTATATAAGATCTCAAAAAGCCATAAAGTTTGATAAGCTATAATTATATAAGATAATTAGCTATAATTATTGCTTATTTTTCTGCATTTAATGTTTAATTGTTATTCTTTTATTATTTAAGTCAAAGCAAAACTGCAGCTTTTAACCAAAATGTTAGTGTAATTATATATTAAATGGTTTTTAAGGTCAGGACACATCACATGTGGGTCGAATCCTATGTTCTAGAGGGATAATTGTGGCCCTAAATTTAAGAGGAACTCCTTGACGTCTCAATCTGCTGGTCCAAAGCGCTCTCCTATCAGTTTCCAAAACACAGAGGGAGGTTGCTGTATGTTGTTGCCATTTGCTTTTAGGGTGTACACATGAAACTAAAAAGTCTAGCACCCCCTAGTGGCTGAAAGTTACTCAGTACTTCTTTAATAAATACAGCCCAGATATCGATCGTCTGTATGCAAGTAATGATATACAGACATATATATGTATATAAACATACTTGTGAACTGATCGGGTTTTTAAGTGATATAGTTATTTATTTTGAAAATCCAGAGGCTGTTTCCTCTGGAAGTAATGTGATTATTTACGTCTTAATTCAGAGTCAAATCAAACTGAATGTCCCCATACAGATGCTGTGTAACTGCTCTCATTTATGATAATGGCTTCATAATTACTGCAGAGCTTACAGCTGAGCGGAGCTGGAAGCAGTGTAAATTGGAGGTAACTATCTGGTCACTGCAGCAAATTTTAGATCTAACAGCTTTTAGCATTCAGACACAGTGAGTCTGTATGTTGCACTGAACTGAATAATTTGCTAAATACTCTTTGTTTCATCACATATTGCTAAACTGGACTGTGGTTAGTTTAACATGCATGGAGAAATAAGAAACCATCTGTTCGTTTAGCTATGATTTGATTTCATTCAAACACTCGAGCAACATTTGATTCTAATCCTTAAAGGCTTTCATTTAAAACTTTTGCTTATTATCTTCGAGGTTTTGACATGTTTAATCAGCCTCCTTTTGTCGAGTTGTTTGACGCAGACCCTAATAAAAAAGCAGGAGGGATGTTCTGACCCTGACGTTTAGCAGCTACTCACTCTGTGGTTGTATAACTTTACTCCAGCTGAAATGTGTGTTTTTTTAAGCGCCACAGTGTTTTAACAAAGACGGATTCTCACTTGTTTGCTTAATTAGGTCCAGGTGATGTTTTTTTTTTTAGGATTTCCATGTGGTTCACCTTCCACAGCTGTTACTGCAAAGCTCTGCAGCTGGAACCGACCAACCAAGGCTGAGGTGGTCTACAAGCATAATGTTAACTGCCTTTGGTTTGCAAAAAAAAAAAAAAACATGAATAAAAAAACTCCAGTTCATTAATCGATCGATTGAACTATTTCTATCTGTATGCACACCCCCTCCTCGATGATTGAGGCAATGTCTAAGAACCGAGTGAGTTTGCCGTGTTTTCCCATTTTAAAGCAGCAACCAGGGATGTCCAATGGCTCCCTTCCACCTCTTCTCACTTTTTACCACTTTTTTCCCCCTTTATAACCACAGCCCTCTCCTCTTCTTAATCGCTCATCCTTTCTTCCTCTAGTGGAGAACGTCCAGCTGAGTCTGGTGCTGCAGACGGAGAACAAAGGCTCGGTTGTGGCAGGAGGGGAGCTCAACGTCTGTCTGGACGGCATGGTTGTTGATCTAGGCTCGCTGCCCAATGGCAGCACAGCGGCAGACAGTAAGCCCTGCATTTTAACGCACACCCACTCCCCCACACACACACTCCCCCAGCCTCATTATAGTTAGAAAGGTGTGGGTGTGGGTAGGGGCAGGAATGAACACCTTTTCACATGTAGCTCAGGCTGATTCTCACCTTAACTTATGAATTTGATTGAATACATTTGAGAAAAAATACTATTTTGTATATAAATAATTAATTCAGATAACAATTTTTTGTAGCTTTTCGAAGAGCAACTAAGGAAATCCTAGGATACAGCGGCAATTTTCTATCTGACTTAAGACTTTTTAATATGGGCGGGTGCTCTGCTTACTCAGACATTCAGGCAGCTTGATACACCATAATAAACCAAAAATATTGAACCTTTTCCCCTGTTCTTAATCAACCTCTTCCTCTTTTTTCCTAATATTTAGCAGTACTGCATCAGAAACCACATTAACATGTAGTGTGTATATATATA
>JAUZNJ010120059.1:0-19210 GCA_034780135.1 Jordanella pulchra | reverse complement strand
GGGTCCAGGAGCAACGAAGGAGTGCGGTGGGAAATGGACAGGTTGGCTCAAGTTGATCGGAGACTCCAGGAGCTGTTCTGCTGCCAGTCGAGGGGCTTAGAAGATCCAGGAGGACAACGAGTAGAGAGACTTAGAGTTCGGGCATCCAGTGGGTAAACACCACGGCGTCACGAGGGAAGGTTGCTCAATTGAGAAGCCAGGAGCAGACGGCAATCCAAACTTCCAGAGAACACCATAAGCTATCAAACACTCGGCTCCGACCACTGGGCAGCAGCTCCTTATGTACAGCGAGGATGATGAGACTGATTTGAAACACCTGTGCTGCTGGAAGCCACACTGCAATCCCATAAGACCCTGGCACCATCTGGTGGAGGAAAGGGAAAGGCACACAGGAGAGCAAACCCACACAAAAAGCAAAGAGCCCTGGATCATGACATAGGCCTTGTTTATCTGGTTTATCTTTAAAAACAAACAAAAAAAAGTTTATATCTGGGTGATAGAGAAATAAGCTATGTTAAAAATGACAATGGGCAAAATGAAAATTGTAATTAAATGTTCAAAGCTGGTAGAGAAATCTGGTAAGTCTTGCAGGTTTGATTACAGCCAAAGGTGGCTGAATGCAAACTGCTAAACTCTGCTTCCTGATTATGCACCGCTTGATGTTAGTCTGTCATGTAAAACTCATTACATGGAGGTTTTTGGTTGAAACTTGACTGTTCAGTTAAAATAAGATGAAGCTCCAGCTTCTTTGCTGTGCTCTTTCTATGCAGCTAAACTTAGTCAGCCTTTATTTTAGTCATTTAACTACTCTGCACTTAACTGACTCTAAGCACACTAACCCCTTGCGGTGCCACAACCTCCCCATGCAACCCTATGCTTATACTATCAGTAATAATAAGAGTCCACTCCAAAGTGGAAGGGGCAGCACAACCTTGATTGAATGCTGACTCCACTCCTCGGCTCCAAAGAGGTTTCTGAAGCAATTCTGTGACCCATATTTGCTAAAGTTTAAATATAATCATTTCTCACTGGATGCATGCACTCCAAGATCTAACTTACATTTGCTCTCAATTATTTCCTCCATTTATCCAAATATAATGATAAAAGTATTCCTTCATTGTATTGTAATGAACATGTGTGTGTGTGTCTGTGTGCAGGAGATGACCCATTCCTGGCCTCCTCCACTCACAGCCATCCATACTCCTGGGAAAGCTGATCAGACAAAGTTTCCCATCCCAAACAAGGTGAGTACAAACCGAAAATCAAAGCTCTGCTCCCTGTGATGCAGGCTATTGTAAACATCCTTTCCACGATTATTGACTTTTCTTACAGAAGAACAGGCAGTGGTAAGAAAAGATGTCCAACGATAAGGAAAACGTTCTTGGCCTTGGGAAAAAAGGAAGGCCTTAGATTGACTCAGTTTACCTCATGCAGTCTTACTGCGTTTATCCCTTTTTTGTAAATGAATTCCTTAGAGCTATGGGTGTTGAGTGACTCTCTAATTAACTTGCAAATGTCACATCTTTTAAAAAAGTGTTTTTTTGTGGCTGTAAAGCAGCAGGTTATTGTTGATCATTGCCACTGCTTTTTCAGCTGTTGCCGCTTCCTTTAAACTAATCTATTTTTAACTTACTCCTGCTTTTAAGCACAAAGAGCATCAAAACCTGGTAGTGGGAATTAGTTTATAGCATTAACAGAAATATAAAAAAAGAAAGCTGGTCTAACACTGAAGAAGGTTTCCCTCTGTGACCTTCGTAAACCTTTATAACGTTCCTAGATCTCAGTAAATCGCATCGTCCTTTGGTGTGAATGTAAACAAGGTGCTGCTTTTTTACTTGCACTTTTACATTAATGTCTGCATGTCTAACAGTGGAGAGATGAGTTTTTGATTAAGCAAATGTTTTTCAAAACGGTTCATTTAAAGTTGCACATAAGCTTCAAATGCTCACTGTCCAGTAACATTCGACAGCAAACATCTGTCAATGTACATGTCTAAAATGTATAAAATGATGTACTTGTAAAGAATCTGACCACACTAGCATACTTTTAATAATATCCTGCTTTTGTAAAGTGTTTTTGTGTCTGGGCCTCAGTTGACAAACAGAAAGTGCATCCAAGCCGTGATCTCTCCTGCAGAGCTGTCAGCATAAAACTTTGAAAAATGAACAATGGTATATAATAGGTTTACATTTCTCTTAAAAAGGCCAGAAGGATGTATTTATTATTGTTCAAGTAAAGTGAGACTGCTCTGATAACCCCACTCAAATATGTTACTACTAATTGTGGCAAAACAGTTCATCCTTAATACCTGCATTAACTTAAAATGTCAAGATTTGGCAGCGAAAAATATGCGATTCAGGATATTCTGGTACTTGGTCATTTTTAAGACTTAAAAATCTTTATATACATTTCCAGCATCTACAAGCGGTAGCAGGGAATCCCCGAGTTATTAGCTAGTTTAAGGGAATCACTGGGGATTTCCAGAGCAACAGCTCACCTGTATGCAGAGCTCTGCTGCTCAGAACAGAATATTTACACTTTTGGTGTAAACGCAGCATGGCAGTCATAGCATGGCAGAGCTGCAACCCACTCCTAGTTCATATAAAACATTATTTATTAAATATTTGATATTAAAATGTTCCAAAGAATTAAGAAAAGGATCATTTAAAATAAATCCCTTAGTTTTATTTTGCTTATATAAACTGAAGCAGCATGGTGAACAATAGGACGGAGGAGACGGAGTCTGCATCAGGATTTCTAGCTGCGACTAGAACAGGGCTGTCCTTTTATAAAAACACTTTCAATCTGCTAAATGTCTCCATGATGGTGGCCGGTAAACTGCAAAGCCTCTTCACTGATTTACCCAGAGAGTTTTATAGCACAATGTGGAGAGTCTTTATTACTTATAACTCTGTAACTCAAAAATGACTAACAATACCTTTATATTGTTATTATCATCAGTCTAATTCATTCCTGCCTTTCCTTTTCATTCACCAGGAGACTCAGCATGTGACCTCAGGCTACAACACGCAGAGTAAGTTTCCAGAAATTAAACACTCGCATTCAGGCTTGGGTTATAATTAATTAACAGCAGTAAGGAGGCGTGTGAGAAAACAGTTTCATCTGGAAATATAAAAACAAGCACATGATTGTGATCTGCAAATAGTTAGAGTTATCTTCTCATTTTTGTTTGTAAAATTCCTCTGACAGTTGTTTATGTGAGGAGTTTAATGTTGATCATAATGTTGAAAAGTATTGTTGTAGCATCATTTCTCTTAGAACTTTTCTCTATAAAGTAGCGACAGTGTTTTCAGAAAAGCAGAAAAGTTTCATCTTTAAAACTCCTGACCTCCCAGTTCTGATTGTGTTCTTTATAACTAAAACTGCCTAAATCAGTGAAACCCGTTTTCGCTACCTAAAGACTGAGGCATCAGTGCTTGACCTCATCAGTGCTCTTAATGGAAAAAGGGTTTTAAAATCCTTATACGTTCATTTTTACAAAGGATCGTCCCTTGAAAGCATTAAAAATAACGTTCATTTATGCGTAAAGGCAGTAGCAGTAGATTATAGGAGCTGGTAACATTCCCACTTATAAAAACAAATTACAAGGATCTGCAAGTAGAGTTTGGGTGGCAATTTATTTGTTTTAAAAAATACGCAGATTTTCTTCAATCGTTCTACCTTAAATAAGTTAGCCCATAATATCTATATATAAGGAACTATGTTTGCATTTAAGCCATATTTATGCGTATTTCTGAAAAATACAGCCACAGGAATAGCTAAGGGATTTGTAAAGGCCAGTGCTGTTTGCTACAAGCCAAACGTGTGAAAACTGGTGGTAATGGTGATGCAGGAGAGCAGGGACACACAAGGTGTACATAAATCATCCTAATTTCAATATCCACTGCTTTCAGTGAGATACCAAAAGATCCCCAGGCCTACACCTGCACGTTCTAAATAAGGCTTCCTCGAGTGGTTTCCAGAGGCAGTGGATTTTTATTAAAGCCAGGCCTGGATGTTCTGAGAAGAATGCTGGGCATCTGTGGAGCAAAATATTTCCTGCACGTCTGTTTCTTTGCTTTGTGTGGGGAAAAAAAAGGAAGCAAAACTGCTGATCCCCAAAGTCACATCATTTCTAAGGAGCCAGTTGGAGCTCATCTTTTCAGGTTTATTAGAAAACATGAACACTTTGCTCCTCCTCAAGAAAGGCAAACACACAAAGACGGGTGTCAAACAACAGAAGAGCAGAGCTGTTTTCCAGGGTAACAATGCTACAAGACTCCAGTGATGTTACTGTGGCTTCTGGTCAACACAAAGCAATCACACACAGACAAACCTTGACACACGCAAAGCCGTGTCAGGAATGATTGAATGTCCTCTGTCGTGTCCCCTGCTGTGTTGCAGAGAGATGTACTGTGCCAGCTAACAAGCCTGCTGCAAAACCACCGACTGCACCGCAGAAGTCGTGAGTACCTCCCTCTAACACAGACACACACATAAATTGAAGAATTTCTAACCTGCTGCTGTTTTTCGGGCCTCGAGGTAAAATTAAACCCGACTCTTGGATGGAATTCATTGGTGGGAGGAAGGAGGAAAAAAAAAGATTATGTGGATCAGAGTGAGGAAGTGCAGCTACATTAATTTAACCTGAGCGAGGAGCGCACTGCAGCTCCTCTGGCTGCGGTCCACTCCACATCACCCAGAGTGGGAATCGTAGCAGGATGAGATCAAGGAGGCCAGAATCCTGGCTCATAAAACTGCCCTTTAATCCCCACTTCTCATGTATGTAACCAAATAAAAGCGTAACTATTCTGTTATGCCTAGTCAATCAATCAACTACACATAGCATAGCTTTCAATAGTATTAACAAAGATGTTTTGATTAATAATTACATACTTTTTTTGTGCTTTTTCACACTAGATTTTGCACTTTTTATTATTTTTACACCATCGTTGGGAGGAGCTAACAGGCTTAGCCTCTTTATTTTCTACTTACATACAAAGTCTATTGTTATTGTAAATGAACACAGAAAGGCTTTATTAACTAAAATAATTAAAAATAAATGTGTGAAACACAAAAAATACCAAATAATTTCAGTGTAATTTGGGGTTATTGCTGTATAACAGTCTTTGCCACATTAGGAGGAACACAGACAAACCTCTGCTGATTAATTACTTCTTTTCATTAGAACGATTGGTTAAGAGCGTTCCTCGCTGCTTCAGGGCTTTCATTTAGCCATGATCCAATCACATTATGTTCAGACAGCTGCATATGTGTAGCAGAGCAGAAGAAGTGAAACCTCTCCAGGAGTGAGTCACTTCCTCACAAAGCCAGGACTCACTCTGTCTAGTTTTATAGCTCCAGTACTGCACGGGGTTTGAACTCTGCTTCGGTTTGCTGAGGTAAAGCTCTGCAGTGAGCTGGGCAGTAGATGGAGCAAGGCACTAGCTATGCAAGGGTTACAAGTTCAATTCTTACTGCTGTTCAAGGTGGCTGATAAGGAGCAAATAAGATGATAGCTGCTTTGTCTCCACGGAGGTTTGCTGCACTCCGAGCAGCCCAGCAGCTTGTAGAAAGGCAGGGGCGTCTAGTTCTTGGTAGATCTGTCTCCGGTAGAATGTATTCATGTAACTGCAGCTACTTTCTTTTATAAAACTCAGTAAAAACATCCCTGAAGATTGTTTCAGCAGTTAAACATTTTCTCTATAATAATAGAGATAATCTGCATCATGTGCATATTTATGGAACTAATGAGAAAAGTAGGTTTTTATTGGAGGAGTTTTTAAAAACAATATTTTCAGAGTGTGGACAGAGTTAGCCTCGTCTTCTGTGACCAGTTTACATCCCATTACAGCATAAAACTGTCTGTCTTTCTAGATGTATCCATCCATTCATAGCTAGCTACCAATCTATTTTTAGCAGCAGCAAACAGCCACATTAGAGCTGTTAGCTTCTTGTTCGACTTCCAGTCTGTCCTTGACAGTCGTCAGTTCAAGTTAAAATCTGCTTTTAAAAGTTTTTGCTGAAGAATTTAATGGGATTTAAGAAAAACCTTCACATTCTCTGAGGGAGACTTAAAAAATCGAAAGAGTTTAGATTTTATTTTGGACATTTTTGCATGTCAGCACCTTGCAGAGATGACAGCGTCTATGTTGAATCTCTGCTTTGCTCCCTAACAGTTTTAAATCTGAGCGTGTCTGTCCCCACCCGCACTTTTCCTCTCTCGTTCATTTTATTCATGTCCTCGCTGCCGGCCGGCCCACCTGCCGCTCGCTTCCCTTCACTTCCCGGTCATTATCATCTCCATCTTGCTCACTATCGCCCTCTTCCCATCTGTCCCTCCTTATGAAATAAAGTATGAATCCATTATTCATTCATTCAAACATGCTCACACAGACTATTTCCCCTCATTGTGGTTCCGTTCTTCAAAACTTGTTGGTCGAACAGACCCTCTGCACCAAGGGGAGTGTTCCTTAGTGGTGTAGTTGGTTGGTCAGGCAGTTTAAACCCCTTCAGGTGATTCTGGTGTCATAACAATTGCAGTTCCTGCTCTAAATTAAAGGAGCTGCTGTCTGTGTGTGCTGTGGGGGGGGGGGTTATATAAAGCAATAAAACACTGCAGCAACCTGCCGGTGCCCATAAATAATGAATAGTTTATCTGCTAAAGAGCGGATAAATGCTGATGGAGAGGTTGTCTTAATGTCTGGGGTGTGTATATTTATTTCCTGACTGAGAAAATAAAACTCAGGAACAATTGAGAGCAAACTGGGCGACCGGCAGTTTGTTCCTTTCAAATTAGACACCTTATAAAACATCCGATCTGTGCAAATCATGTCTCTGTGGGTCCAGAGCAGAGCTTGGCTGAAGGTCAGATAGTTTCCAGGTGAAAAGGCAATCTGCTTTGTCCTTGTGCGCTATGTACGCTCAACATCTGCTGGGGTTTGTAGCGGATGAAAGTTAGTTTCCTTTCGTCTTCCACAACATGAATCCCCACTATTTCAGCTGTCTAATCCATCTGATAACTGGAAAGGCTCTTCAGAGGGAACAGCAGGTAACATGTCCCCACATCCGAGGTGAAGCAGGCAGACAGAAGGTCAATGCTGCAGTAACATGGTTGTGTGTGTGTGTGTGTTTGTGCAGGATGCTGGAGGATGACCTGAAGATCAGCAGCGACGAAGAAGAGGCCGAACAACAGGTCAGATCACTCCATAGTCTTTCTCTCCTGTCACTTCTGAAGATTATTCCTTTTTATTTTCTGTCCTTCAAAGGCAGCTTTGCTTGTTACTCAATCAGATGTTATATTCTGCCTGCAGGCGTCTGTTACCCTCCTTTATCTGACTACTTGTCTTTTGTAAACTGTGAGGTGGAGGTTTAATTCTGTTAAATTAAGTTAAATTCTGGTCAGAAGGGTTAAAAATGTCTAACAGGAGGCTGCAAAGGTATTCATACATCTTTAACCTTTTTATATTATTCAAATTACAACTCTCAGGGTGAATTCATTGGTCTTTATGCAAGGGAACCTCACAACAGTTGTTGCATCTGTGGGCCTTATTAGCAGGAAAACACTTTAAAAAAATCCACATTTTTCAGAATGTAGCCCATTTACAGTCAAGGTATGGTTTCAGATTCTCTAGGTCAAATTGCTGATCTGCTGTTCAGTACAAAAGTCAACATGGAGTCTTAGAAAAACTGCTCTGGTTTGACCCGAACACGTAGCCCCTCTGATCCCGCGTCAGATGCATTACTGAGATACCGCAAGGTCAGCCAGGCCGGCAGGGAAGGTCCTCAGACCCCTTCCTCTGCTCAGAGCAGAGCCAGGAATACACTGGAGACAACTTCTCTTTCTCTAATGAGATCAAACCAGCTGCTGCGGCTGGTTCTCCAAGCACAGCGATCTTTAAATGTCATGTTTGTTTATGGCATCTGTGGACTCCAAATCAAATCAAAGAAGCATTTCAAGGATCATTGGTAAAAATATGAGGAAGATAAGACTGATTTAAAGTGTCACAGAAAAGTCTGGATTGTTAAAGGAATGAAAAGTAGATTTCAAATTAGTGGACGGCCATCAGCACAAACAACTAGTTTCTCCTTTTTGTGGAGAGTTATGTTGCAAAAATTTAAACCTTGAGTAACATAAATAAACGGATATTATTCAGGCAGAAAAGTATCGATTAGTGGACAAGAAAATATCACTATTTTGCTCTTTTGATCATACGACTAGTGTACATAGATGTGACCTGGTTACATGTCCACCCGGCTCCTTTTGATGCATTATACCTGCAGCAGTTTATACCTGAATAAACAGGCCAAGAAGTAACTAATAAAAAATTACACTCCAAAATGTTGAATTTTATTCAAACATTGACTGTTGCTTAGTGTGAGACATATGAGGCCCAACAACTGTCAACCTACCCAGGAAACTAAAAGTACTCTATGAAAACCTGGATGACAGTCACTAAGAACCACTTGTGACTGACTGTTTTTGAGGTGGACATAATTCCTGCTCCAGCTGTGACCAGCAGTGTTATTTGATTGCACACAGATGTTCACCAGTTTATCCCAACAGCAGTTTAACCAGAATATCAGCTGACCTTAGCAGTGTTGGTCTAAAACAAAGTGGAAGTGAACAGAAGGAGCTTTACTCCTTATCAGATGCTTCTAATGTAGCAGCACTAGTTATTTACGGTTAACCTTCAGTCTTGGAAGTGTCAAAGACTACAGTGTAAGCTTTGATATTATATAATATATCCTAAACTGGTTTGTCTTTCTTAACACCAGGTTGTGTTTTCTTCATAGATGCTGTGATATCAGTATATTTAAATATGTTCCTCCAGATTTGTCACTCTGGGGCGCATTCAATATGGGCCATGCTGTTGTCCTGCACAGCCTGTCCTGTTTTTCAGTATGAAAATTGGCACTGTGGCCTTCTCTTCGCTAATCACTGTCATCATGCACTAATGATGCCAGAGATGAGTTCAAAGCAGTCAGTGGGGTCCATGCTTCTGTTCACTCCCCCACTGTGCAGACGGATATCAGCGCTCATCAAAGAGTCTGTGAGATATTCTCTGTTAATGAAAAGATACAGATTCTTCTCATCCCCTTTTAACTCATCTTTTGATTGTATAATTACAACCAAGCTAGACATAATAATTATAAATGATGGCCGGGTCATTTAGAGAGGTTTTAGTTGTTATAATTATGCTGAAATAAGATCTTTTAATCATAGATATTTAATGCACATTCAGAATTGTGTTGCGTGTTAAAGGATTTCTCTTCTGGTTTGTTAGACAGAACAGGTTACTAATTTATGCTCATTTTTTGTACTGGCTTTAAAGACCCTGAAAGTCATTCACAAATGAATATGTACTTTAATTAAGTCATGTTAAATGTCGGTAATAATAATGTAAAACTTTGTTTCAATCAGACTTTTTTTTTTCCCCTCCCCACATTCAACAGTTTATAGGTTATATGACTGATGGACACAACTTTAATGCCAAATTAATTAAATTAAACTGGATAGATGATGCAGGATGTTGTTTATCCAATATCAGTGCATTTACTATATTAGTTTAATTAAGAAAATCATAATTTAATTTTGTTTTCTATTGTCAATCAAACCAAACTTTATTTATCAAGTGTTCTTTCTGCCATTGGATACAAAGTTTTTTTATATAGTAAAAGATAAATCAATATCAAGATTAAAAAGCAGGAAACTTGTTTAATTTACTGTCAGTAATTTACCCCAGGTAGGAGGGTACGGCTCGGCAGAGAGCATTCAACCGGTGTCAATTCAGCTACAACGGTTTTATTTTAAAATTAGAACTTTGATTAATAACTTTAAAGCAAAAGCAGCACAAACTAAACATTTTTTTGGCTTCATTTACATCTTTAAAATATTAGAGGCAGTTTTGTTGCACAAACATTTGACTCCATTATCTTTGGATGTGAATGAGGTGGAGGGGGCCACTGCAGTACCTGACCTGGAATTAGACGCAGTAGCCCCTTTTTAACCTGAGGAGGGCGCCAAACCAGGTGCAGTGAATTGTCAAAATCATGCCTGGAACATGTAGACAGCATTATAAGAAATTTACTTCCAAAAAAAAAACGTTGATTCGGGGATAGTTGGTCCTTAAAAGAAATAAAAA
Organism: Jordanella pulchra; assembly: GCA_034780135.1. Lineage (NCBI taxonomy): Eukaryota > Metazoa > Chordata > Actinopteri > Cyprinodontiformes > Cyprinodontidae > Jordanella > Jordanella pulchra. The sequence continues at coordinate 9,065 of JAUZNJ010120059.1, read as the reverse complement.
AGTGTTACTTTATAAAATAACTGCACAATTCTGAAGTTATTGAGAAAGCACAGAAATGTTGGACTGAATCCATGATTCTATTTTTAGCTTAGATTTTTTTACAGAAATGCATAACTGACAACAGTTGAACATTTTCTTTTTACATATCTTAACCAGACATCTTCGCTTTGAGTAGTGTTACCTTTTTCTCTGCCTGCACTGAATGTGGATTCCGTGCAGGCAGAGAAAAGTGTAGAAGGAGCAAAAGGAAAGAAAAATAAGTGAGGGCGACAGAGATATAGTGATAAAGAAAAAGACAGACCAAAAAAAAAGGACAAGAAGACAGAGATGATGATGGAGAGCGCAAAAGCTGAGATGAATCCAGTGGCATTTATCTGTGCACGCCGTTAACAGGCTTATAGCAAATGAGTGCATGGTGTATTATCAAGCTTTTATAGCCCCAAGTAAAACACGAAACGCATTCATAATCAAACACATGGACAGGCATGTATTACACACATGCACCCACGGAGAAACACATACAGCCCTCCCATGTAAGGCTCCACTCCCAAGAATTTATGGCAGCAAACACATAAACACACTTTGACAGTGTCTCCCAGACACACTCACAGATGCACACCATCATTAGTATGCTGTGGCAGAGCGCAGCGAGGGCAGCAGAGGAGGATGATGAATATGTTTTTGGCAAAGAGCAAAAGAGACGGAGGAGAAGAGGGAATTGGAAGAAGGAGCACAGGAAGGAGAGATAGAGGGGAGATGGAAAAGGTGGAGAGGAAAGCAGAGCTAGAAAGTGGCGCCTAATGACTACAGAAACTGACAGGAAACAACAACCCAATTACCAGCGCAGGACTGTCCTTTGTCTCTGCAAGCTTGTGATGACAGATCCCCGTGGTCAGAGCTAAGTCCGGTTCAAAGGCTCCGTCTTTACAGGAAAGCGCCGTTGCTGCTTGCAAACGTGTCCGACCCCGTAGGAGAAGCTAGTCGAGTTTGGCAAATAAAAAAACTGCAATAAAAATACAAGCAGGTTTTCTGAGTTGTTCTCTCTGTGGATTTGTGTTCTGCTGACTTGCAGCGTTCAGGAGGGGAACCGTCACAGGGGATTGTTTAAGGAAGTGGGATCCATGCTAAATACAGCTGCTGGACTTAAAGTGGTCCGTTTGTCTTAGTTAATTCATAAAACGCGATATTTCAGTGAAACTTGTTCAACGACCAGTCGGCTCAGTGCAATTAATTTTAATGTTTTGCTTTTGTACATTAGAGTTATCTCAGCTTGAATAGCAGTAATGATAGGTAACACTTTTAGTTTAACAACATGCTGTTGTTTCTTTTTAGACATTTGATTAAAGGCCAGTTGATTCTAATCTAGTTCAGTTATGATTTGAGTCAGTAAAGTCAGATCCTCCTGTTGATGGGGGTTCACACGACAAGACAGCCGTGCCAGTTTCTGCCTGTCAGATCGTCAGGACTGCAAATCAGGCAAATTCAACATGTTTGATTGTTATATCCTGTTATGTGTGACGCCCCCTAATCAAGAGCGTTCAAAACAGATGCAAAAAGTAGAAATCTTTCTGCCCAGCCAATCATGGAGGCTGATTCAGGAGCCAGTAAGGACACAGATACTGCATCCAACTGCAGCCTTTATCTCTCCTCCTGCAGAGCTGTAAGCAAAAAACCATCAAAAATAAACAAGAGTATGTATATATAAAGGGATTAAACTCCAGTTAGGTTTGAATAAAATGTGTTTTTAAATGTAATTTTTCATGCAGAAGAAAAGGTGAGATTGCTCTGATTTCTTCAGTAAGATATTTTCTAACTGAATTGTACCGAAGCAGTTTTTGTAAATCATAACTGCATTACCTTAAAATCTCAAAACTTGTCAAAATGTTAGATTTTATAATCCGGCACTTGCGGTTTTTATCACTTGAAAGGCAGCGGGAAATCCCTAAGAGTCTGACCAGTTTGAGGGAGTTTCCAGTGCTACCGCCGGAGGTCTGCTGCTGGAAACGACTACACCCTTATGTTTAAAAGTAGGATCATAATCCTGATGAACTAATTGCTCTAATGAGGTTTTGAGGTGTAGTTTCTGACTTGAAACAACATTAAAAAAATTTTGATTGCATTTTGTTCCAATGTTACAGAATCTGATGTGATTTTTCCGTCTGACATCCTGACAACATATTTTTAGTCAACTGTTTGATCCGATAAAGTACGTCGTTGTAGACCTAGCTACAGACGACACTGAGAGCTAACGGGAGATAAATGCTGCTGCTGCACATGGTCCTTAACTCCGAGGAAACTGGTTCTAGAAACTGGTTCAAAGTTCTGGAACTCTGACTGAGGCTCCTACCAGACGAAGACGGGTTTTAGTCTAAGCGACAAGCTTCTTGCTTTGTTTGCCGTCTCGTCATGATGAAGCCACCAAATAAACAAACAAGTACCTGCCAGAGAGGATAGGTTCGGATCCTGCCACCATCATGATGCCTCTTTACACATAACTTGCTACATACTGGCATGTTGGAGCCGACCAGCCTGCATTAACACCGCTGCACTGTGTTCGTGCTTCTTCTACTTTCTTTACCTGTGTGTCGTCTGTTACAGCAGAACGTCTGTTACAGCCTTGTTGGTGTCAGGCAGTTTAAATCATAAACCTTACGATTTTTTACGGGAATAAATCATTTGACTTTGTTTGAAAATAGCCTAAAAATGTACCGAGTAAACGGAGGAGGTTATAGAGAGAAGATAACTGCTGTTGGGGAAATCAAAATAATAGCTCTTTTTCAGTTTGAGCCACTGACTTTTTATCACAACAACCAGTGAACATGGCTGCTTTTGTCACAGCTAGGTTTAGATCATAATATTTCTAACCGCTTTTGAGAGAAAACCAATCAGACATAACCGAGTTTCCAAGCAGTAAGTAAACATGTTTGTCTGTAAATATGAAAATTTGGTCCAACGACAGCAGATTGAAAAAGCAGCATGGATGCAGCGTTTCTTTACATCAGCTACAGATTAACTGATAAGCAGCCATTTTTTAGAAAGCTTCTATTTTGTATCAAGAGGATCTTTTCATAACATGGAGGGTTAAATATGTTTTTAAAAAAGTGCTGCATTTGAAGCTGTATTTAATACTGACTGAATAAACTGAGATATGTTTTCTCACACATTATTAAACCTTTATCGTGAAAGTCACCATTTTATCACTTTTTCACCCTTTGGAAATGGAGTACCTGCTGTCCCTCAGTGAGGTCTAGAAGCACATTGTTTGCAGGCAGCAATGATATCACCATGTGGCATTTGACCAATCAGATGAGACCTTGGATGCAGTTAACTGTGGTCCTACCTACTGTAAATCAAGTTTCAAAAAAAGCTAATAAGCTAAGCAAAAATGTTAATAAGAGAAGTTAAAAGTAGAAAATATTTCGTGTTTAGATCAGCATTAATGTTATGAGGTCATGTTTTTAATTCTTTCACTCTGTTTTTCATGAATTTCCCACAGAAGCTCTTTATTGTTTTTGCCATATTTGTGACAGTTTGTAGTTATTACATTGACCTTGGTTTTTACCATAAAAAATGTTTTATTAAATGGTAAAAGGGTATCATGGTCTTTTTATGACCTCCAATAATGCTGTTAACTTGAAATTTAGATTTTTCTAAGAATCTCACTAAATGGTTAAACTTATTATGTACAGAAATATAAAAACATTATTAACAAACGGGGTATGTCGCTTTAACATGCTGTCAGAACGCTTTGTTTCATTAAAGTGGACGCTAACTACGCTATAGCTCTCTGCTTTTAGTATAATCCAGCAAACAGATGGAGAAACATTGTGCTGTTAGTTGTTCCAGTGTCTCTCAAAGAAATGTTAAACATTAACTCAATCAAATCCATTCAGTTGCAAAAGCCGTTCCCATCTGGTCTATTTCTATGTTATTGCAAATGTTTTTTTTGTTTGTTTTATTAAGCTCTAGCGGCCTTTATTTTGTTAGATTTGATAGTATGCAGACAGGAAAGTAGGTCACAAGAGAGGGGAGCTAAGGTCAGCAGGGCAGGGACTCGAACCTGCGACAGCCACAGCAGCACCCTTATTGCAAATGTTTTCATTTATTTAAATATCCGTTTACAAAATAATTTCTTTGCTTGTAGCAATATTGGAACAAGATTCACTTCATATCCTCAGTATTTCCTGCGTTTTGTTTTGTTATTCTTTCTCAGATCTAGTGTTGATTTGTGTGTGACAAACACAAATCCTGTCCCATTGTTGTCTAACATGGGATATAATATTCCTAATTCTATATTCTAACTGGACAGGTGTGAACCCTCCGCTGCTACCGTTTGGTGCCTGATATCAGAAAGGCTTCAGGGTTTCTGTAGAATCCAACCCTGAGCAGGTCTGAACCAGTTTGGCAGCAATAGGTGGAAGCAACACCACCGTCTTAAATCCCACTTGCTGCCAAAGATTTCCTGAAATGTGGAGATTTTTTTTTGAAGTGAAAATTGGTTGTGTTTCAGCCAGGCAACCACAGAGCAAGAGTTGCATAAGCAGACGTGAGTTCCTGCTCAGTGTTCAGGTGTTCGAGCTGCTTTAGAAAGTCTCTCATAAAAAATAAACCATGAAGACAAGCAATGAAATTATTGTTTGGTTTGTGTTTAAGATCTTGTGGGCGTCTTGATGTGTCTGCACTGCCAGGCCTGCTGTGAAACAACTGGCACCCACATAAAAATAGAAAATCGTGTAGGTCTCATAGTGCTTTAAGCTCTGTTTTTCCCCTCCGTCTCTGCTGAATCTTGTTGTTTTTGTCAGTAACAACACTTCCAGCCACTCTCCGATCGCAGAGATCCTGCGTATAAAGGCTGGTTGGGTGGTGCTTAATTTAAATCCGAGCCGAGCCACCAGCTGGGTAATATATTCACCCATAGATCCTCTCCGCTAGCCTTCCTCGAGTCTCCAAAAGCCAAAGATCTGAGGAGGTTTGTTGTTGTAGCCTGCAGCTCTGCATCGATCTCCCGGAAACTTCACTGGCTCAGTTAATCACCTCGTTTCTAGAGAGGGCAGAAAACAACAAGCCGGAAAAGAGAAAATGTCCATTTTCTGGTGCTGAGTAATTCATTTTAATTGCTGAGTAACAGTGCTTGAAGAGAAATTACTGGCCTGACATTTGGAGATATTGGGTTTCTTTCATTTGTTCGGTGCTGCTTTGTTCTTGTAACTGATGTACAGAACTTCATGGGAGCTAACAAAGGGATGGGGTGGTGAGGAAGAGGAGGAGTGGCTCTCCTGTCAAACATAATCGCCCTTTTCTTTGCCTGAGAGACGAGGAAAAGTTGAATAGAAATATAAGCATGAAATTTGGCTGAGGTGAAGTGAGAAAGACAAGGGGGTGGGGGGGTCAAACAATGGGGCAGAGCAGATAAAAGCCAGATGAAAGATAACCTATCATGTTATTCAAATATGAGTTCATATTTATAATATCTACACACTGTGTTGAATTATGTTGCTTTATATCAGTTTCTCTATAAATTCCCACAACTTTAGAAACAGTAATTAGTGTCTCTTTGGTGTATTTCACATCAAACCAACATTGTTCAACAGGTTTGAATGGTAAACATAACTGTTAGCTTCCTGTAAAGCACTTTTCGGTTCAATTCAATTTATTTATCCAGTTCACTTCACATGACACAGTCTTAACAAAGACAATGCAATGAAATCATCAGGAGATTAAGTTTTTATCCAAAGATTGCATCCAGCCATTGACTCCAGAATGTGCTCCTCTGAGAAAAGCATTTGGCATCAGTAGATATTCACCTGCATCGTGGTTTGGACTCTACAGCAATCCCCCACACCAAACATGCATGTAGCGACAGTGGAGAGGAAAACTGCCTTTTAGCAGGAAGAAACCTCCAGCAGAACCAGGCTTAGTGTGAGCAGCCTTCTGCTGAGACTGATAAGGTTCATGCAGACAGAAGCAGACATAGAAAAGGAACATAGAAGTATTGATTTATAAATATTTTCTATGTTAGAAAAGCTAACGGTGGCTCTGTGTGTCTGGAAAGAAACAGTTAATTAGACAAACTGTGAGCCAGTTTTCATGTCAAAGGATGAAAGAGATCAGAACCAGTTTATCCCAGTTAAAGCTGAGCCTATAGCTCTGTCTAGGAGAGAAACAGGACTAAACAGTGGAAAAACAGGCCCAGCTCTATTATCTATATTCTAAGGTGTTGATGGCAGCAGGCCAGCTGATATTTCTCTCCTGGATGGAGTCATAGCCAAACAGGAACAGACCAGATGAAGCTACTATGAGAAATAAAAATAGAGAGACAAAAAAAGTTGGAGGTTGAACTAAAACATGCTGCAGAATGAGAGAATAAGAATGTAGAATATATATAGAATAAAGCAGAAAGATGAAAAGTGGTCCCTATGTCCTCTATCAGTCTAAGTCTATAGCAGCATAACTATAGAGATAGTTCAGAATAACCTGAGCTACTCAAGGAGATTGCTAAACTGAAGTATTCACACCCCTAGTATTAGCTGTTCTCAACCACAACCTTGAACTAATATAAATACTGTATATGCCAGGCCAGCACAAAGTTTCACATACTTGGATTGGAAATAAAACATCTTTTTCAACATTTTTCCATGTTACCTTGAAAATATATATTTGAAATACTAGTTTTTAAAATTGAAAAGATAATATGGATTAAAATCAGCTCACATTTTTCTGCTTCCACCTTCAATAAGGAAAGGTAGATTTATTAATGCATTGCTCCTTTCAGACAAAAGGCAAACGAAAGTGCGTCTCTGGAAATCAGAGGAAAGGTGGGAATAAAATTACAAAGCTTACAAATAAAAGCATAGCAAATAAAGAAAAACTAAAGACATTGGATAAATGTTTGAAGCAGTTCATTAAAAAACAGCTTAAAAATATTTATTAGTCCTAATATTAATCAGAGCCCCAGTTTTTGTACATCTCATGTTTCCAGGGATTTTTGTTCCGGAGCCGAGGAGTAGAGAAATAAACGCTGCCTCAGCTAGTTTACTGCTAACCCTTGGAACAAGCAGTAAACAGATCCCTGAAGACCCGAAGAGTCTACATGGTTCATGCTCAACAAACTACTCAAAACATTAGTTTGACCCCAGAACATTTAGTGCTTTAAAATCTATTTATTACCAAAGAATTTCAAATCTTAGTAAGTCAATTTTTTCTTGAAATGTTTATCTTCCCTTGATTTGAGCAGATAAGTAAGAAAAACAATATGATTTTGTTTAAAATAAGAAAAAAATGTATTTCAAAAGCATAATGTTTTATTTCAAGGGCAAACATGCTCCATTGGCAGAGCATCTTACTTTTAGCTCAAATGAGGGGAAAACGCACTTTTTTCAAGAAGTCAGAACAGGGAGCCTCTGCAGGGCTGCAAAAACTGGTGTCATGAAGAGTAAAAAGTACTTCGCAAAAGTTGAAATTCCTTAATTCATAGTTAGGGTTCAATAAATTAAATGTCACTTACTTTGGGATTACCAAGCGTTCAGATCTTCGTCAGCGTAGATGATAACAAGAGAAGAAGCAATATGACAGAGAAACCGAACTTTCCCTCAAGCCCCGCCCCTTTTTTGTTATTAAAATTTGCTTCCACTCAAACTGTCACTCTCTTATCTCCAAGTTGAGCAACAGCAGCTTTTTTGGGGGGAAATTGTTTTTCACTCTAGAGAAATGGTGTAGGATGGATCAAGATCAAGAGCATTTCCTCTAGCTGAGACCTACAGAGACACTGCTGCAGTAAAATAACTCAATGAACCTCAGTCCTCCCACTTCACACACACTGAAAGCTTCTCTGTAATTTTTGACCCAACTATTAGCTGAATTTGAAATATATATAAATTATTTTTCAGGTCAATATTCAGCATTTGATGCATATCGATGCTCCATATGGACTCTGCTCTTCCTGAAAAAACTCACTGAATGAGTCATGTGACCCAGAGCATCACTTTACAGCAGACAGAGCGGCTCTTAAACACCAGAGCTAACAGTTGTTGTTTGACAAGCAAACAGATCTGATTGGACACATTTCTGGTTCTCTGTATGATTTAATCCAGAAGCTGAATGTGGTCTTGAATTTAATCTGCTGGTCCAAGCTGGTCTGCTAGCAGAACCAGAACACTGTTTAATGTCAGCAAACCCAGCCCTGACAGAAATAAGTCAGATTAATCCAATGGTTTGAGTTAAAGTAAGAATATGTTAAATCAACACATTTCAGTTTGCAGAAATTTAACAAAATGATATTTCAACTGTTCTTTTTAAAAAAAAAATTTACAGGTGTTTTTATTTATTCTTTTTATTATTTTTTTCTACCTAATAAATACATTTTGAATAATGAATTAAATAATTAAAGGTCATGTTTTATTTATTTTAACGTTCATAGTTACTTTATATTTATAAATATACGTAGAGAGAGTGAAGTATTTCTCTGTATTTCAGGGGGTCTCCAATCTGTTGCATTGTAATTTTTGGGGTCACAGGTTGAAATGATTGGGGGCCCCTGATTGATGGTATTAAGCTGCCCTCCTTGGATTTTTTTTTTCTCACAAGTTGCTGTTTTGTGTAAAGTAACTTCATTTCTGCGTCGCTCACTAACAGCTGCTTTAAACTAAACCACAGAAGGATCCTTTTGTGCCTTTTGTGGTGAAATAACTTACAGGAAAATGTAAAAAAAGGAAGAATCTTTAAAGCTATCTTTCTGTTTCTGTGTCCTGACAGGTGTCTGACAAGGCCAAAGCCAGAGGCACGGCGCTGAGGTAAGACTAAAGGTCCGGCTCCCTGCCTGGGATCTGTTTATGTCGTTGCTTCCTTAAATGCTTTGTGTTGCTTTGAGGTTCGGCTCAGAAAAACGTAACTAAAGACCACATTTGATCTGAAATGAGACCCACTGCTCTATGGCTGCAGACAGTTGCACGGGTCAGTCCTTGATGAATCTCTGGACGTCTCTTTAATGTGCAGAGGCGGATCTAGGGGGTGGCTACTTGGGCTACAGCCCCGAATGTTTCCTCAAGAGCCCCGGATCTTGCTTCTGA
>JAUZNJ010120048.1:0-19211 GCA_034780135.1 Jordanella pulchra | reverse complement strand
TAATCACCTAATTTTACAGAATTTAATTAAAAAACTATAATTATATACTATAAAGATGAATGACTGAATTACTCTGCATAAAAGAAGGAGAGGAAGAAAGAAGAGAAATGTTTTCTCTCATACAAGAGACCTCAATGTCACTGCAGGTGGATTTATATAACCAAAGGCTACCAAAGCTATCAGCAATGTCGGAAAAACATCATTATTTTTTACAGACTAGTGTAACCAACAAACTATAAGGCATGCGGCTTTATTTTTCTGCCTGATCTGTGCTCTTGTACAGAAGGCAGCATACCTAAATCAGACAATTTGAAGACAAACCTGTAAGCCACGTGGCTCTATGTGGCAATATCACAGCCCATTAAAAATATGAGAGCTACACGCTCAGTTTGTTTCTGACTGAGAATTGTCCCAGTTTCAGCTTAAAAGGCAAGAAAAATTTTATGTTCTGGTTTGCTGGTGGCCCCTTCTATCTATTAGATTTAAAAATGTCCTCTTAAGCAGGAGAAATCCAATTGGACTGATTCCTCGAGTTCTATTGATCCTGAAACGCCTGATTTCTCAGGACAGTGCCTGATCGATATCTCTAAACTATCAAATATCCTTCTGTACAAAACCTGCACTGAGCTAATCCTTCCTGCTTAGAGGTCGAGGAGTCACCCTCATTTCCAAATATTCTGGCTGCTGATCGAGAAACACTCGATTATGTTATTTTTGTGGAAGCAGCTGTGATAGCTCAGGAGTCAGTTATTGATTAGAGCATGCTGATTGGGAGCCATCTCACACTATCTGGTTGTCTGATTTCCCATCACAGGGCGAATGCTTGCAAAGCTCTCTCTCCCCTGTGGTCTTTGGAGATTGCAGGGATGTGTGGTTGCTGGGGGTGGGGATTATCCTGGCAGTGCAGAGCTAGGTTCTGCAGCGCTCTGTAAGTGCCACGATGACTCAGTGGATAATGAGCACGTTTGTGATGTATGCTGCAGGGTCTCATGACAGGTTGCACCAGGTAGCAGTAATATAGCACAGGTCTCTGTCTGCAGCTTTGCAGATTCTAGAAGATATAAATCCAACTGTTATCTTCTTGCTCACTACAGCACAGCTTGATAGGATTTCAGTCATATCTGCATCCTATCCAGTATTTTGCGCTTATAAAAACCAGGAGAGGTTGACTCTCTTACTTCTTTATAACACGGTTAAAATTGAGTTTGAAGCACATAGTTTAAACGCCCAATAAAACTTAATAATGGCTGAATATGATAACCTGAATATGGTTTGTTCATTCAGAAATGTTTGCAGCGGTGGTCATACTCAGTCTTTTACTGCATTAGTGACAGCATCTAGTCTAGGAGGGAGCAATTTTCTAAATATAACAATATGATTCACTCAGGCTAAAACACAATTACACATGGACTTTAGAGACTTTCCATTGTAAATATATTAAAGCTTTAAAATGCCGTTGCTCCTCTTTTAAAATCACAGGAAATATTAAATAAGAATTAAAAAAGGTTAATTATTTTAAGGACAGATGACCTTCTGTCAAGTAGAGAGGTGGCAGGGTCATGCTGTGGGTCTGTTTCACTGCCAGTGATGCCATTATGTGACTTTCTCCTAATTCAATCCAACGATGCTTCTACTTGGACTGTTGAGTCTTCTAGTAAAAGATTGAACCCAAACACATCCAAACCAGGTTTAGGGATGTATGAAGCATAACAATATTAGGCAATGGGAGTTTTCTAGAACTTAACCCTGTTGAAAAATCCTGATTAATTATTTTACTGATTATTATTACACAGAATCGTCTCAAACTACATTTAGTCTATCGATGCATTTTTGACACATATCAAGAAATGCATTTGAACTACTTTGCCTCCATCTAGTGGTCAGAATGTGAATGGCAAATTTAATTTAGTCTGGGACTGTTACAATCAAATCAAATGGCACCCCCTTCCAAAGCTTTGTTAGAGCCAATCACGGTAATTATATAGGAGTCGACTCAATCAGGAAACACAACTTCCTGTTCCTTTTTCAAAGATCAGATTGTGGATTCCCTTCGAAACTGATGTGATAGCAGCTGTCATGTTCATTTTGGTTTAGCTGTGTGCTCGACAGCTCTTGCTTTTGTCACAGCACATCATCATCAATAGATCAATCAAAGGCTCTTTAATGAACATCAACTGGGAACATCAACTCCTTCGACACTGTACATAGTATGTGTCTACAATGTTGTGTTTTTTTGTGCTATTGGTAATTATTATATGAATGAAAATCTGTGTGGGTATGTGTGAACTTCTATATGTATGCTTATATGTACGGAAATTTATTTATTTGCTCCCATAAGGACTTTAAAGTAATATAGACCCACAAGTAGGAATTGGACTGATTATTTTATTAAGGGACATAAAAAAGGAGAAGTAATATGATTAAATAACTTTTTCTTTTTATCTTTCAGGATACCAGCACGAAATTATACATATAATGTGTTTACATCTTATTTATACATGATGGTTGTATGTGTTTCATTTCTAATGTTCCTGGATTATCTCAAAGATAGTTCTTTGTTTCTAGTTCGTTGTTCTTTGTTTCTTTCTTTTACAGCTTCATGGTCTGCCTTAAACCATGTCTGACCTGATTATTCACCGTGTTTTGAGTTGGTTTTGAATTTTTGAAGCAGGACCCAGACAAGATGCGTTCTGGTGGGTTTTGTGAAAGATCAAATACCGCAAGCATTTAGCTCTCTGTTAAGGTTAGAGCCCCACAGATTGTTCAAAAACCCATGTAGTAGCACATGCAAATGAAAGAGGGTCTGGGCCCAAAGCATCTACCTGTATGAGCCATGTTTAAAAAAAAAATTAAAATATCACACTTACAAACATCTAATAAGCTCTGGGATAGAGTATAGTTGATTTATATGTTTATATGTTCCCTTTCTAAACTCCAAATTCTAGAAGCACACAGACACTGATCTTCTCATAAATCAGTCCGTATGATTTGTTAAGCAGAAAGGATTACAAATCGATGCTCACGTCACTAGAGAGAACGGAGACTTTTCCACAGCCACTATTTCTTCTCTACACCTGACTCTGGCAGGACTCTGTGAAAAGGATGCTGATCTGTATGCAGCACTGCTTACCGTACAGTCGGTGAGGGTAACACACTCTGACCTTTACTTCCATAACAACATGCTATGCAGTTGTTGCTGCTGCTATACACTTTGTGGCTTCCCCATTAAATGTGCTTCTTAGAATAATGTCATCACATTTGGGTAATTAAGGGCACATGCACACACACAATCGCTGCAGTCTCACCTCATCACCGCCTAACTACCGGATGACTTCTTCCACACTTTGCAGCTTGATCTCATTAACTCGGCACAGGATGTTTCTGCTAAAGCAGTAGTGTTATGTGTGAGCAGGGTCTACATGAGCTCCCGCTGTCAGCTCGGGCTAAGAAATCAGTGACAGCCGCCCACTGCTTAAACACTTCCAAATACAGCATAATATGCATGACTGCAGCTGCATGGGTGTCATTTATGTACAGAAAAAGCCAGTCAAATTATTTGTAAATGGAGATAGCGCTTTATAGAGAGTGATCTCAGAGGTTACACGCTCCGCTGCCCCTGTTGGCCTTTTGCCAATTTAAATTGAACAGTCAATCTTTTGTGTCCAGTGATGCTGAAAAAGAGAAATGCACTGAAATCCTTTATTTTGTTGCCCCATCTGCAGCATCAACAAGGAGGGGAAAAAAAATATCATTTTAAAGGTAAATATCTCATTACTTTTCTTGTTTTAGAATTTGCATATTTGTGTGGACATCATTTCATGCTTGACCAATGTGTCACCGCAGACGTACGCAGAAGTGACAGCAAGATGTGTCAGAAGATGCAAAAACCGCTGCCTTGTTTTTGTTCCTTTTGAAGTGCTGATGTATGAAGCGCCTTCATTGTTTTCACACCTTCAATAAGTGCTGGGGATGCAAGAAAACAGCTTTTTATGTATGTTCATTTTAGGAGAAGGGCATATGCATTTAATGACAGGAGCACCAAAAGAAATAATAATTTTGTTTTGAAAAAGTTGGTAAAAGGAGAATATGTTATTGAAAAAAATTACTTAAATGTTTTTTTTCTTGTTCATCTCAAATTTTTGTATCTCTTTTCTTATGTTTTTTTTTTTTCCCTCGATTTTCTTTCTCCCCCACTTATATGTTAATTGAATTTCTTCCTCGTTCCTCTATAATTACTCTCCACATTTAAAATGGAAAAAAAGAAAAACAGTCTCAAAAACAGCAACTTTGCTCCTTCAATTTACACAAAGCACCCAGGCAGAATGGCCAAATTTGGATAGAATTGGTTCACAGGAAAACCAGCGAGGGAGAAACAAACAGTCTGATTCTGCAAGGCCCATCTAGAACAGGAACGTCAGGATGGAAGCAGCGGAACAATGAGTGGAACAATAGTGTTACAGGCAGTCGCTGTAGGAGTTGAAGATGCTTCACAGTCTCATACATCAGCATCACCAACACATGATTTCAGTTGAAAGGGGAAGATTTGTATGAGACCAGGTGTCTGTATTCAGTGTGGCTGTAACATATCTGCCTGAACAATGAAGCATATAAAAACAAATGTTCCTCCATTTTTTGGTACACTTTTGTCTCACTTTTATCGTCTTTGTCTCTTTTAATCGCCCCTTGCAATCAGATAAATTAAATAAATTCACATTCAAGCCAAAAAAAACCCCTACAATTTCATTAATATATGCAATTGCTAAGCTTTAGTTTTATATCCTTTACCTTTGAGTTGGTTCGGTTTTAAAAATACTTATAATCCTCTTCATCATTATCAGTTCAATCTATTCAATTATTCTTTATTAATCCCAAAAGGGAAATTCAGTTTAGGTACAGCCTTAATATAGCTATTAACAGCCAACATTAAGTGAAAGTATCTAATTCTGCATTAATATCTGTTATACTAGAGCTGCAGCTCACTTACCAATAAGAATCAACCAAAATCAGGTAGAGTGTATGCATGGTATTGCTGTGTTCAGAGGAAGGCTGTAAGCATGCACTCTCCTCCTGTCAGTTACAATGAGACTTCATCAGTCATACAAACAGCACCTTAGGGTCCAATTTGAGATTAAACACTGTTATAATCAGAATGAACAGTATGGATGAGGGAGGCAAGTAAAAAGAAAAGGAAAAAGGAACCAAAAACCCAAACCAGAAAATTGCCTTATTTTGCCAAACATTTTAGCATTAATAAAGACTAGCGGGATGTGAGAGTTGAAACTAAAGATGTTATTTCTTAATATGTTGGCTGATCTCTGATATAAGCACATAAATGACAAACTTTGTTCATTTGTTTCTAACCTTCTGATGTCATTTTTAATAGATAATCTTGAGGGAGTGACTCACAGGTAATAAAGTGACCCAGCCTGATAACACATTTTCTTTGGTTGCTGTATTTATCCTGATCACACACTTATAGAACGCTCTCACTTCAGCAGGGTTTCATTAACACATTAAAAGAAGTGCATTGATTAAAACATTAATATGGCTGAAAGCACAAAAGTAACTGACCTATTACTTAAAGCCTTCAGGCTAATAATTAAACTTGTCATATTGTTGACCCTCACCATAAGAAAAACACTGAGAGAAAGAGTCTTTTGTTTCAGGAACAGAATCTCCATCCAGACAGTCCAGTCCATTCATGCGATCCAGTATAGAAAGCGTTTGAACAGAGTGAACCAAGCTTGGGATTCATTTACTGTAGGATTACTTTTAGTTCTTTAACTTTTTGACCTATGATGACTTTTAAAACTTCTTTCTTTCTCCTGCTTTATAGATCAGGACCTTCTCTGTGCAGCCAGAAGAAACGTTCCCAAATTTTTCAGCTGCAAAACTATATTGTGCACACAGCATGGTTTACTCTTTTCTTGTATGAACTATATCTGTGCCTTACAAAAGAAAAAGCTAATTATTCAATACCTACAAGGATTTGATCATCCTCCAGGTTTAACGGAGTGCTGGTCTACTTATTAACTTCTTATACCCAGATGTGAGAGATTAGGTGGTTCAACTTCATATGAGATGCAGGAGCAGAAAATGTAACCATTCAGATTTTTAAAAATGTGAGATGAAAAGATGCGGAAAAAGAAAGGATGTTGGGAAAGGACTGAATAATTCAAAACAATCGTCGGCATCCATTCATCTCAGGAGACGATGATGTATCTTCCAAACGTGTTTTCATCTGAACTTCCTTTAATGGCTGTGCAGACCAACCCGCCTGTTTCTCATCCTGGGCTACTTCTAGTGCAGACAAAGTGTGTTTGCTGCTGGGGAGATTGCTGTCGGTCTGTGCGTCTGGTTCTTTTCTGAATGGCGGCTGCGTTCCTTGTCCTCTCTGCATCTTTTCTACCATCTCTGATGGGATGTCGTTAGCCTGGCCCTCCCATGTCTGCATGTCATTGCAGCAAAGCTTCACATCCTTTTCACAGATGTGATTGCAGTGTAGTTTTCAGTTCTTGCTTGCAGAGAGGAGAGTGCAAAGCCTGGTAGATGTACATCTTGATACTCTCAGTTAGGCCGGAGTTGAATCTCCTTTAAATGACATCATGTCTATTGTTGATCGTCCAGCCCTGAAGCCACATTAGGATTCTGGGTAGACACGGGTCTGCAAAGTGTGCAAGGACAACACAGGCAAGCACTTTGCAAATGATGTTCAGTAGGGAGATGCCTCTCTATTTTCTGCAGTCGCTGCGGTCTCCTTTGTTCTTATACTGAGCGATGATGTTGAGGTCATGCATTTCCTGAGGGATGTAACCCTTTACCCAGCATAGATTAAAGCAAATCAACAAATTATGATTTTGATAATCAAACAATCATTTAACTACACAAAACTGTGTAAGGGAACATTAATCTTATTATATGCAAACATAAAACACAAAAAGTTTAGTCTGATTTAATATCAGTGACAAAAAATATCAGTTCTTTTAGTTTATAAAGTCAAATAATAATGACAAACTCATTTTTTGCTCTTAGGCATGTTTGAGCTTCCAAAGTTTGGAAAATGAACCTTTTTTAAACACAATGTGGTGGAAAGTTTCAGTAAGAATCCTTCAGCTAAAACTTATTTATACAACATAAGAAAACAGGAACATGTTGATAGTCTATGAGTAATAGCACAGAACGATCCTGAATAAAACCCGGTAACAGAATGTGGTGAAAAACAGCCGTCAAATATAATTAGAAGTGTTTTGTTTTTTTTTTCCCTAAAACATCTAACTCAGAGCATATCCACCATTATTCTCCAACTAGATATAAACACCAACAGAGATGGAGATTTTCATAAAAGCAGCGAATGCATCAAATCCTCGCATGTTTAGTGTGTTTTCCAACATGGGAATCAGCGTGTTCCCCTCTGATGTGTGTTTATTAATAAAGGCCAAGAGGTTGTTTCTATGTGAACGTTGTGATACGGTGCTGGGAGAAAAGGTTGCATTGAAATTAATTCCCACACACTTCTTTCACTGCATTTAGCAAAAAAAGGTTTCGGTGCTCGACCTATAAAAACACAATATTCACATATTTTAACGCCATGGTTATCCAGCAAGTCATCCTTAGAGGCTGCTATTGACAGAGCAACTGGGTTTGAAAGATTGAAAGCAGTGAGAAGAATTTTTATGAGTATCTAAGTCATTGTTTATTTCTCATGTAAGTTAATTTACAGTCATTTTTTTTTTGTGAAAACCCAAAGGCTCGGTATAATTAAGCTTCATTACGGCAATAAATACGAGAACTGAATTAGTTGCATGAATATTTTTCGACAGCAAAGGAAGAAAACTAATGCTGTTATGAGCTTCAGCAACCAAAATATAGATACAAATCTTCTTATGAAACAATGCATTATTCGCCTCAGAGGAATAAAACAAATCATCAGTAATTACATGAAGTAAAAATGCTAATTATAGGTTTAAAAGAGGAAAAATACCCTTCTAAGTGTCTTTAGTCTGGTCTGTGGACAAAGAGGTGTTGTAAGAGTGAAAACAGGAATACTAAAATAAAATCAAAGCCTCAGCCGGGTTCTTCTGACACCTCTGATTCACTGGAGCATGAGAGCGACGGAGACGGCCAGAGGCAGCAGGAGGTCAACACGCACACGTCTGCCTCCCGAGGTGAGAGTCGCCCCGTACTGATCCAGGAGCTGCAGGGCCACACCGTTGGTCCAACCAAAGCCCAGCTGCAGCAGGGGGAGGGACACAGCAGCAGAGCGTTAGTGTTGCTTCTATTTTTATAAGGCGCATCAGACAGTCAGACAGAAAGGTGTGGTTCCGTCATGAACACCTCAAACATCACTTCTGGTTTTCATAACTGTTTTTATTAAGTCATTACAGTGAGGAGAATCGATGAGGATGGGAGGAGAGTAAAGGCTGCATTGTGTTGGAGGTAGGAGGCAGGTTGCAAAAGGAAAATATTTGCAAGGCTTTGTTTTGAAATTAAAAAGGGCATTTTACAAAATGCTCTGTTTTTAATTCTATAGTTTTACATCTCAGGGCAAAGTCAAAATATTTTAGTCTTTAACAGGTTCCAAAATAATGCAATGTTAATCTCAGGTATACAAACAACAACAAACAGGTCACTCTAGCATTACTTACTAGATGAAAAACTGGGTAAAAAGTGTCTCTGGAAAACAAAGAGCAGCTGTTTGCATTTCAAGAGGTTCGGTTTCTTTCATTCAGGTTTACAGAAAATGGGTTTCTGCTCATCTTTCTTAATGTTCCACCACTGCGTTTCCGTCAGGCAAAGATCCGGACCGTGCTATCATATTTGAGATTATTTTCTTATTAATGACTAACTTTGGACCAATTTAGAGACAAAACGTTTTCACTTGGCAACCCTTCCAACCAAGCCGCGCTTCCTCCGATTATTTTCTAATTCTCCATTCATTAGCTACTAAGTTTAACATGCTAACCACAGCTTTAGGAGTCTGAGATTGAGCTTTGGGTATTTTGCATTTTCATTTGTGATTTTCTTTTCTTCCTCTGGTGCAATGGAATTAAAACGGGTGGAAAAAATATGCTTAATAATCCCCCCAGGATTGGTCAGCCGGTTGCATCTCTGCTGTCCTTCTCAGCATTGTGTATTTGTAGAGTTGTTAGCCTTCAGAGAAGCAAAGGGCTAAAATTCCTACTTTAATTGAGTTTCTTTCATCTCTCTACATTACAAGAACAAATGTCAGTGTAATTTATAGGGATGTTATGGAATAAACAACACCAAGTTGAGCTTAAATTGTTTAGAAAGATAATTATGATACTGTGTATATTTAGCCTCTTTTTTTATTCAGACACTTCTTTATAAATTAAAAGTCTTTTATTTAGTAAATAGAGTCCATCTGTGCTGAATTCAAGAAACGCTGGAGAGGAACAGTATAAAACAGAAAAGCAATTAAGAGGGTTTTGGTAACTGGAGGAGCTGCAGTGACTCACAGTTACCAAAAGCCTGAATCTGTTGACAGAGCGTCTATTATTTATGCATCCCACAAATCTGAATGTCAAAACTAAAGCCGTGCCACAACTCTTGCAGGGAACATGGGAAATATTTGGAATGAGAGGCTGAAGTCGGAGACAAATAAGAAAAACTAACACTGAGGATCATTCCTACTGAGAAAACATCATTCTATGGGGATACTATGCAACTTTTTGTTTATGCAGGTGATCATTTCTAATTTGATTAAAAAAAAATCAGATTTTTAGTCATAAGAAATGTTGAAAACCACAAGTTTTCTTTGACTTCACTAATGCACCACGTTCTATGGATCTAATTCAAATAAGATCCATTGAATGTTGCTACTCCACAAAGTGTTAAAAAAAAGACTTAGGGATGTGAATACTTTTGTGAGCCACTGGATACAAACCCCTACATTTAAAAGAAGACAGACTTTATTTGTAACAGCATTGATGGGTTCGAATATTGATCAAATAAAAATGGAATTACCTGAACTTCATATTCTCCACCTCCACCTGGTTTTCCATCTCCATTCACATCGTACTGTTAAGAGTGAAGAGGAAGATTACATGTTCTGTCATCTCTGCAACATCTAAGCTCTGAGGCAACAAAAAAAAAAAACACGCTCACCTTTTCAAACATGGCTTCGTATTTTTCATAAGCCAGCCAGTTCGTTTTGATCCAGCGCTGCGCCAAATCAGACGCCACCTTTTTGCCGTCCTCTGAAGACAGTTTGGACAAACCTGTTCAAACAAATGTCTTCTTTTTAGTTTGAGCGCCCTCAAAGCCTATAGTTTAATTTCCTGTTATGGTGGTTGAATGATTTTTTCAAAATTAAAATATAGCACCGAAAAATATCACATAGTACAAGACAGCAGGGGAGATTTATTTTTTTATGGCCCACTGGTGCTTTTTTTTTTTTTCTGATCCAATCTGTTACCTGATTTCAATGCAGCTGAGCATGTATTTCACTTCATGAACACCAAACTGAAAGGAAATAAGCCCCTGAAGCAAAAGGAAAATAGAGAGAGCTGCTACACAGGCCCATCAGAGCATCACTGAGGAAGATGCCAGATAAAAAAAAATATGACAGGAAGCGATCCCTCAAGCTGTGTGTCTGATGTGGATGTAATAAACTCTGTAAAATGGAAACAGAGTGTGATGAATTGAGATAAGCATTAGATGCAAACCTAAAACTGAAGTGTTTGGCCACATTTGTACAAAAAGATGAGGACCAGGCGAGCTCATATTACGTTTAATTTTTGTTTTTTTTATCATTTTTTTAACTCAGTTGTGGTCTAATACAAACCCAGAACAAATGACTCATCTAGTTTTCACATATTTTTATGCAAAGATTAGGCTGGATCATCCCCCGGGTTTGAGGAGCCTTCTTTGTTATTTGTGCTCCCCACCTTCGATGAGCATGTGCTGCAAAGGAGGCCAGGCGTTGGGATAGTCCCACTGCTGCCCAGACTCCCTCAGTGATGTTGGCACTCCGTTGGGGAAGTCGAGAGCGCCGCTCCCCTGTGAAGACACAAAGAAAAAAAAGGAGCAACGCGTGGGTAAAACCTCTGCAGTGTGTGTGTGCCATCTGCTGGTACAAGTGAGCATTGTTCAGAAAGAAAGATAAGAAGGAATAAGAAATAACAATCCCTTCCCCTCCGTAATCATCAGTCAGCTTTTCCTGGTGTTGCTACATATACAGTAAGCTTGAGCAGCCAAAATTACAGGATTTATTCATATAAAAGATGTGTTTTTTCCACCTTTAATGTGACTTAAAATATGCACACTTCAATTGAACATAAAATCTGAAATCATTTAAAGGCGGGAAGCTAAAATAATGTTGAATTAGGTCTGATAAATCTTTCCCTGGGGATGTGAGAGTGATCTCATCTCCCAACAAACGTCATTGTTACCTTCCAGAAGTGTCGGTCAGATGCTTTGGAAATTAGATAACTACCATGAAAAAGACATCTGTAAGAGACAGTGTGGCTCAATAGTGACTTCACCTCCTGGAAGGCTTCCTACAGCAATAGAGGAAGGGTACAGCAGGAATTGGCTGTGTTCTACATGTGACAACAATCTTCTTTATGTCTGAGCTATGGGATAAGGAGGTAAGACGGAAGGATTGTTATGCAAACAAATAAATAAATAATCTGACTTATGTAAAATAATAATGAAAAGCACATTCTAACTCTCCTTAAAGGTACGTCTGGTTCAAAAAAACGACAAAAGCATGGTGGTGGCTGCATCATGCTTTGGGGCTGTTTTTCTACAGCTGGAATTGGGAATTAAGGTGGAGGAAAACGAACAGAAGACAGCAGCTATGTAAGTAATCAGAGTAAACGGACAATCGGACTAGAAATGTCAGAACATTCTGATCAGATTCAGCAGGTTTATACCATTTGACAATCTGATCAGCTTGCCTGTAAATGCTGGACTGGATCAAGGCAAACTCAGATGAGTGCACATGTGTGTCAACCTGCCGTATTTCTACCTTGAGCTGGTCGCTCTTGCTGACTTATCAGAGTTTTGACATGTTTTTAAATATGATCTGCCATTTTATTCCTTTTTCTCATGTCCAGATAAACAGTACAACCCAATTATTTGTTGTTTTATTTATATCCAAATATGTGCTGAATAACTGTCAATGGAAGGAAAAGGAAAGATGTTTTTTTTTAAGTTGTTTTTTTTTTAAACAAAGCTTTAAAAAGTTTGCATGTCGCTACATTCTGTCATTTTATTTTGATATATCTAAACTGAATCCAGTTAAATTTATTTGCCTTCAGAAGTCATTCATTCCTAAATTAACGTTAATTAATCCTTTTCACTCTTAAGCCTCAGAGGTTTTAATGTCTTCCTTAATTATTCATGTCTGTGTATCAATAGAATCACATGTAACCCAAATATTTTACACTGATGTTTTTGGCTTTAGGATGCATCGCACTAAAGTGAATCTTATTCCAACCAATGAAAAACATAAAGCTGTTTGTTTGGTCTAATCTAATGCAGAGTGAAGCTTCCTCCATGCTTCCACCTTCAGGTACTTCACTGCCTTCTCTCCCATCTCAGGCTGAGAATAACATCGAGCCCAAACAGGAGCCAGGTTGGAGGGGTAGAACTCAAAGTGTTTGGAGTGCGTCACCAGGTTGTAGTCAAACCAGGCTCCCCTCTCAGCGTCCCACAGCAGCGCCTCCATCGCCTCAGTCCTGCGGGCTGCAGCCTGGTCATACCGTGCAGCTGACTCAGTGTTACCTGTCAGGAAACAGCATATCATTGTTATGTAACACCAGCTAGGAGCTAAAAGCAGTCTGGAGCAGCACCAAAGGTCAGAGGCTCACCCAGCAGTCGGTGGAAGGAGGCCAGGGTTCTCTCATTGCGGCACAGCAAGGCGTTAAGGTCAGTGGGCAGAATCTGGCTGGTGCGGGTCTCTCTGAGGGTCCCGTCATTGTGGCCCGTACTGTTTATGAACCAGCGGGATGTGAAGTCCCAACCGGACTCTGCACCTGCTTTTAGGTCCATCCACAGCTGCTGTTTGAGCTCTAAGGCCAGAGGGGAACACCACAGAGAGGCAGGCTGAAATGTACACATTCAGGGCTCAGCTCTGCTCTTTAAAAGAAACCAGAGAAATGAAATATGAGGTCTAACGCTGAGAGATGTTTACCTCTGTTCTACACCAGCCCTTATGAGCTTTGGCAAAAATATCTTTTTGTGAGGAGGAAGACTAAAGGTGAATTTGGATATTTGTAATAGAGAAAAAAATGTTCAAGTGACAGAAAGATATGACATTCTAGCAAACTCTGACCCTTTAAAGCAGCATTATGTCCCAACGATTGCTCAGCGAATGGATAGTTTCATCCCTGCAGAAATGATCTGAGAACATTTATTTTACTCAGACCATTTCTAAAGTATCACAGCTTTCTAAAGAGACGTATCTTAAATGCTGCAGAGCATTTATGACAACTTATCTCACCCTCACAGAGGAGAAATTGTTCAGCCAGACAGAAAAATAATTTTAAGTATCCATTACCATCAGAGAGTCCTTCAGCCAACTCCAGATCATCTGTGTAGGATTCAGGCCTGCAAGCAAAGACGAGGTTAATGAGGGTAAAGATGAGCTCCAATATACGCCTTCTTCTGTCTGAGTCTGCAGTCATGGTTAAAAGTTTAAAGAATGACAGATAGTTTGTTTTTCCACACAAATGTTGCTTCTTCATTGTTCTAAGATCTTTTTATTTTCTGCAACTGAGCAATAATACGTTATCTGGACACTGGACACACGGAGAATGAAGCAGAGCATCGCTAACTGATGGTCTGATGACCGATTCTATCACCTTACATGTGGAGCTCTGCAGCTCCTCCAAAGTCACCATAACCCACATGGCTGCGTTTGTGATTAATCCATTTACCAGACTGTCAGTTTAATGTAAAGCGCGTTTATTTATATAGCACATTTAAATAGCAGGATAATTAAACATGCTTTGCATTTAAAAAGAAAATGAAACAGGAAAAATACATTGAAGCAGCATAAAGTTAAATAAAACGATTGATAAAAAAGAAAGGAGAATCTGACTGCAACATAACCAGTAATGTTTAGATGGCTCAGTCAAAGGCCACTCTAAACAAATAAGTTTTTAACTTTGATTTAAAGCAACTCAGGGTTCAGTGTTTTTACAAGTTTCTGGGTGTTTGTTCCAGATTAGTGGAGCAGAAGAACTAAAAGCTGCTTCTCTGTGTTTGGTTTTGGTTCTGGGTGTGTAAAAACGATTTGAGCCAGTAGACCAGAGAGGTCTGGGCGGAAGAAAAACAATGACAATTAGTCTGTAATGTATTTTGTCGCTAAGCTGTTCAGTGATTTATAGACTAACAGAAGTATTTTAAAGCCTGCTCTCTGAGATACTGGGAGCTGGTCGAAGGATTTTAGAACTGGGGGGGATTTGCTCCACTTTATTCGTTTCAGTTGAGGACGCTGGTAGTGGAAAAACTCTAACATGTCAGGAGGTCAGAGGAGGTCTCTATGCTAAATGAACTGTTGTTACTAAGCCTCTTTCTTTCCACCAACACTATTCAAACAGCACTGACGTACCTCAGCTTTAATTTTGGTGCCCTTATCAATTTTGTTTTATTCTGATAGACCTATGGTATTGTGAGCCCACTTATCTGGACAGGAGGAAACACAAGAATAGTCTCACAATGCTTTCCTCCTCCTCAGATTCCTGTCCGCAAGCAATTCATATACTGTAGTCCTCAGCAGTCCAAGTCTGCTTGTTGATTTCTGTCTTTATTTGTGTTATTTTATGTGTCCTCTTTTATTCCTGTTTTTTTTTTTTTTTTGTATTTTCTGTGTAAATGGATTCCTAACTGAATGCAAAAACACATATTTTCTATCAAGCATTCAGAGAAAGCTCTGAACTGGTGGCAACATTTGGACTTTGTTGTGCATCTTAACATCGATTTGGAAGTTTATATATATGTATATATATATATATATAAATAAAGAAATATATAGTGCCTTTTTACTAGCAGCAGTATCCTTGTATGCAAAGCTCTGCTGATGCAATGATCACAGTAGATGTTTTGATGTAGCAAATTGTCAAAAAAAAAAAAAAGATTACAATTAGTACTTACTACTGTATATCCTCAAAAATACAGAGGGATAGAGGGCATCTCCAAGCTTTTTGCTAGATTTCTTGTTCCCATACCTGGGCAAGTCCGCCTCCACGATATACCGGCTCAGAACATGGTCTGATCCAATTTCTTTCAAGGCCACAGACCGGTTTTGCATCCAGAACTGATACTCCTTCTCCAGAACTGGAAGAGCTTCTCTAAAATCAACGAGAGGCAATGCTGGAGTGAGGAACAGTCAGAAAGGTGATGGTGTCACATTTGATCAAAGCTCGGTTGATGCACAGGGAACCAGCAGCATTTTATATGGTTTCCCCTAGAACATCACCTGAGGAACTGCTGGTCCTTGGTTGCTTCATAGTAGCTCTCCACCATCAGCGGGAGGAACGGAGGCTGACTACGCCGCTCATAGTAAACCCTCCCGCCGTTTGGAACAAAGCCGTACCTTTAGGAGTGAACAGCAAAT
Organism: Jordanella pulchra; assembly: GCA_034780135.1. Lineage (NCBI taxonomy): Eukaryota > Metazoa > Chordata > Actinopteri > Cyprinodontiformes > Cyprinodontidae > Jordanella > Jordanella pulchra. Next base: position 3,625 of record JAUZNJ010120048.1, on the reverse strand, counting down.
TCTATATTCTAGAAATTTCCAATATTCCTCTGGAGAACCTTGTTTCTTATGGAAATTCTCTCCCTGAAAACCCCAAATCCTTAGATGGTTTAAAGCTTTACCTGTTGACAAGGAAGAGAAAGTTCTGGATCATACCGTGGGCCGTTTGGGTCATCTCTGACAGAAGGAGTCCATTGATGACCCAGTAAGAGTCCCTGATGGGTTTAACAGGAGAGTCCTGATTGCCTGATGAACTGATAACGATAATGCTGAAGGAGATGAGAGGTCTCAGTGTTGGCTCACCAATAGTAGAGCTCCCTGAAGCGCCCCCCTGGCACGACGACAGGATGGGGGGTGTAAATCTGGGAATAAAGCTCTGGATGGTCTTTGACAGTAGTTTGGATCTGGAGGAGAGACTGATTATTCATCTAAAGCACAGAGAAGAACGACTTAAAGATTCTGCTTCCTTCCAACCAGATCATTATACTCTGAGTCCGTTGCAATATAAACAAATTAAGTCTAAATAATGTTTTTTTTATTTTTAAATAAAAGACAATCTGAATGCTCAGAAAACCTTGAAAATCGAAAGTGTTGTGCTTTAAAAAAATATAAATACCACTAGAACTTTGTCTCTTTACAACCACAACCTTCACTGTTTCTAATCAGGATTTTATATAAAAGACATGTGCAGAGTGTCGATGACAGTGAAATGGAAGGAAATAAAAACAAGTATGAACTGATGCCATACTAATAAACAGAATAGAAATAAAAGGTATTTCTGCATTTGCACCCTGCCTTTTTTTACCCTGATTCCCCAAAGTAAAATGCAGTGCAACCTGTTCCCTTCAGAGTTCACCCAGTTACAGTCTGTCTGTGTATCATCATTAAAGACTCTAGACAGCAGTAGTGAACTAATGTAAGGATTTGATTTAGCAGCATCAGGGTAAAGGGGGGGTAAACCCAAACAAAAATCAGAAATCAATTTAGAAAAGAAGTTTATAAAGTGGATATCATATTTTCTTTAAAGTGGACCTTTAAATCCCAATCAAGCCTTTTATTTTGTGGATGTAATTTTCCAAAATGTATTAATGTTAAATAGAAGCAGGCTGCTTTAAGTCTGACTGAAACACAGACTAAATTACAAAAAAAAAAAAAACTTTTGCAGAATCTGGCAATGAGCTTCAAAACGTCCTTCTCATCACCTTTCTGCCGAGAGACTTCCACAGGCTGTGAATCTCTTCCCCCCACTTCCGTAGCTTATCATCTGCTATTCCACTCAGGAACCTGGGCCTGAATGAAAGAAGCAGCTTTTATGAACCAGCCTCTGTAATAAAGCCACTGATCTAAGCAGCACAGCTTTATCTCACTTTTCGTGCCAGTCTGTTGGCGTCCACGTCTCAAACTCTGTCCCTGGTTTATCGAAGTTTGCTGCAAGAAACTCTTGGAGTTTTGCAGCAGGGATGGTGGAGTTTGGCGAGTCGTTGGAGAGTTTTTTAAAAGCTGCCAAAACATCAGCTGTAGAGGATTTAAAAGACAAGGTTAGCAGGCGACAGCGGGATGTAGGCAAAGTGTTTTAGTGAGCTGAGACTCACCAGGAGCTGACCTCAGCTTCATATCAACAAAGTACTTGTCATCATCATACAGCTTGGCTTCTTGGACCTGATGCAGGATCGGTCCTGAGCAGTAGATTTCACTGAAACAAATAGGGAATCATTAAGACAGTCCATCTGGAGCCTGATAAACCATTATCAGCGGTGCTATAAACTAGCAAACTGCTGCAAAGGTGGACATGATAAAACTTTCCATTTCAAGGACGTTACCTCAATGGACAACAAAAATATCTCAGTGTATTTGATGAACCAATAAAGTGGCATAAAAAAGAAACCTAACAATGTTTTTATTCCTTTTCATTTTGCTTAACAGCAATTAAAAACCTGACAGTCAGGTACTTCAAAAAATATCTAACCTATGAATTCCAATAAGGCCAACTAAAAAAATGTGCCATTAACCTACTTAGTTACCATCTACATAATATGTAAACTATAAAAGTCAGAGGTAATGAAACAGGCAGTTCAGAGAACATCCACATTTAAAATTTATGGCAAGTTGAGTTGAAGGAAAATGTTTGCTACTGAAAAATACAAAAGAAACAAGGGTGAGACTTTGGGGCAGATTGAAAGTATCTGAGACACGACTGTTCCTTCCTTGATGTTAAACCACTCCTGAACTCACCTGGACGCGGACTGACGCTCGGTGCTCCTCGATCCTTGTTTTAAATGAAAGTAAATCTTGTATTTCATTTAGGAAGCAAAGTCACAGAACTGGGTGGATTTGGGAAAAGATTTTCTGTGGCTCTTAATATTATTAAAGGTTTTTGGAAGGAGAAAAAAAAAAAAAGCGTAATATGTATTTTTGAATGACTGATTTCATTTTTCATTTGAGTTTTAATCTATTGGAGCTTTTTGGTAAAGAGCCAAATAACAAGTTGGACAGACAATGAAAAATTGTAACTTTTTGCTTAGATTTTTTTACAATAAATAGTCCCACATTCATTACAAATGGTGTTAATGATACCCCTGTATATGTCACAATTAATGTCAAACACAATAATCCTTTATTGTCACTAGCTGGGTGGAGTCGCAGCAATAAGACAGAAACAGCAAACGAGTCTTTTGGAAAAAGAACAATGTGCATCACTCTTCATGACTGAACTTCACCCTGTGCTGCATTAAAGTGTGTACGACTCCAAGACCTTTATAAGAAGATTTGGGTTAACATTTTTAAAGAGGGCGACAATAACAGCGATCTGGCAGTTCAGGCTTGGTGGAGCCACATGATCATGGTTCTCTTAAGTAGCCAAATGACTCTGTACAGTAAACACCATGTTCTTTATCTAGTCCTCAATATTTTTTTTCCCCCTTTTCACTGCCTCGCTTGCTGTAAATGAATCAAACGAGTGCAAAATCCTTATTTTAATGTGTAATTATAACAGAGGTTGAAACACTGTTGGGGATATTAAACCCCACCTTATGCCTGCCAGCCATTGTTTACCGAGTCGTATTAGCTTTGCTGCATTAGTTGAGGAAACATGCAAATATTTTCAAATGAAATCATGTATGGCTGGTATTGTGCAGGTTCAAAAATAATTTTTATATTTGTTCAAAATATTTTCAAACGTCAGCTAGTTTTTACTCAAAGTTGAAACAGCTTTTAGCATCGACATTCAACATGAAAGCTTTGAGGATTGATGGTTACTGAAACAATTGACTTCTGCTCCCTGCTGTTGGAACAGTGTTACAGTCGCCTCCATTAGTCCATTTAATCAACTTGACTAATAAAAAGGTGCTTAAGAGTCAAAACAAAATCACTCCACTTAAATTTCACCCAAATGTAAGATTACCAGCTCTAAGCAGAGGATATACAGCTTATTTGCTCCATGTAGCTCTGAGTTTTTCTAGTAATGATACAGGTTTTTTTTTTTGAAGGTTTGGAGAAAATACAAGGATAGTTTCAAAGAAACAAAGAATATTGACAAGGTGTAAACATGCTGGTTTACAGTGGGAAGAACAAGTATTTGATACACTGTTGATTTTTCAGGCTTTCCCACTTGCAAAGCATGTAGAAGACTGTAATTTTTATCATAGGT
>JAUZNJ010120037.1:0-19212 GCA_034780135.1 Jordanella pulchra | reverse complement strand
GCTGATTGCATCGACTCATTGACTCGACAGCAATCCCTCACACCAAGCATGCATGTAGCGACAGTGGAGAGGAAAAATTCCCTTTTAACAGGAAGAAACCTCCAGCAGAACCAGGCTCAGTGTGAGCGGCCATCTGTTGAGGCCGACTGGGGTTCAAGGAGACAGAAGCAGAGATATAGAAAGAAAACCATATATTAAGTATTTAGGCTCCAGTGATAAGAAATATGTCTTGACTTCCTGAAATGTATCGTGTGCGATGCAGTTAAAAGATTGACACCAAAGAGCTAGTTCTCATTATAATAAGAAAGATTTACTTCAATAAGAGATATGTTTGATATTTTTCAAACACAGGGTCTGCTTTCTACTGGTCTCTAGTTTGGTCCCTTTTGTCCAAATGACTTTTTTAATAGCCTTCAGTTAAAAAAGATCATTAACTACTTTATCAAAACAATTATATTTTTTTAAACATTATACGTCCCCAAAACGCCTGAAGTGATGCAGAATAAAGTATTAATTTGATTGAAAAATGTTTATAGCCTCAAAGTTTGTTTTATTGAGAAAATATTTACTTCTGGAAATCCTTCCTAACAAGCCGTACATCTTTAGCGTCTTTCAAGCTGTTGTGTCAAAAACTCTTGAGACGAAACAAGTGAACTGATTCCTTTAGTGACTGTTTTTTTTTTTTTTTTTAGCTTATCACACTTTAAACGTTATAAGAGTTGGGAAATTTTGGGAAATTTGTCACCAATCTTAACTGTTCTCCACCTGTATTCACATTTCTCAAAGGAGCTGGAGTTTGGCTCTATAACCCTTCCCACAGTGACGGGCAGCAGTAATTGACTCTCTCAGGTCATTGGGGATCTCTTTCCTCCCTCGCATTGTGTCAACTCACACCTGTTTACCACAGAACAACAAACTGACTAAAGATACTGCTTGATTGCACCTTAACCCACTTGTTAATATTAGAGCTGCTCAATGAAGGAAAAACACATTTAAAGATATTTTTTGGGTCGGTACTAAAATCATGTTGAATTAATCACAAGATAAAGTACAAGTTAAGAGTAGTCTGACAATTTGGAGCCAAACTAATAGAATTGAATTACATTCAAATAATTAAATCACATCCACAACATCAAAGAATTAAGTGCATTTTATTTAAAGCTGCTAGTTTCCATTCTTACGGTCTTATTTTTTACTTGATTTTTATAGAGACAACTTTTTCACCTTTGGCTTTTTTGGTTGATGAGTAATGTTGGTATAAGATGTGTTATTTTTGTATTTGCTTTTGTATTGAAGTTAGTTTAAAACCCTCTTAGATATGTTTTATATTTCTGTTTAAAACTCGTGAATTAAAAGGAAGCCTGGGACTGTAAGTAGAACTCAAATTTAGGAGTACATTATTAGCAAGTGTTTTACAGTGTTTCTTTTTTCTTAGTTGCAAAACTTAAACCAAGAGAAAAATGATGAAACGGCTATTAAGACACTATTAGAGTGGGTTTCTTTATTTTTTCTTCTCCCTCTACTTCTGTAGGGCACTTTTCAGGCTTTCAGACCAAACCTGAGGTTGAACACGTCGATTTACAAAATGGAAAGAAACGAAGGAAGGTTCTACCTTTACCTTCTCATCGTGGACCTAAGATAAGGTACCATTTTATCCTTAGACTCTGTTTTATCATTTTGAACTGATTTTATGAAACTGTACACATAGAAAGCCTGAATATTGTTTGATATTTCATTGAATGTGATGTTTCGGCATATTTAATCATTTTTTACAGAATGCGTGATAAAGGGAAGCAAAAGGTCCCACCTGCCAAGAAAGCAAAGCCTGGATCTAAAAGGAACAGGCGTCAAAGACAAATTGAAAAGCCTACTCAGACCAAAAAACAGGTTTGTTGTGTTGGAAGGATCTGTTTAAATGGAAAGATTTATATGTGATCTTTTGACTCTCAGTAACTTTGCAAATGTGTAATATCATACCTGGACCCCTAAATATCACACACAGTGCTTTAAAAAGTTACAGATCATTTCTGTCTTTGGTATTTTGTCAAACTTAAATGTTTAAAATCATGAAATAAGTTGTAATTTTGGATACAAATAGTCTAAAAAAATGCAAAAAGCCATTTTCAAAAGACTGATGATCATTTATCGATGACAAATAGCTTTTTAAACCATCCTTGCCATGTATTAAAAAGTCATTAAATCATGAGCCAACTGTGATTACTACATATTATTATATACAGAGCTCTAGTTCACAATAAAAACCAAGGTTGCATTGATATTTGACTAAAACCACATTTGCCTGAAAATATCCTGACAATCTTCAAGAATTCTGTAATAAATAGTTTTCGGGGCTATAAGACACAAGTGTCAGAAACGATGATGACAGTCAAATGTGTTGATGGGGTGGGGATGTTTGCCTCCTTTGGAAACTTGCCATAACCACTCAGATTAAAAATTTTGCTCTATAGCAGATAATCATGATCGGGTTTATAAATCCAGTAGTACAGAACCCATAATATGCATTTAAATATTAGCAAAAAAACATTTGTTCTTGCTAAAATAAAGCAGTATATGACAGGTGATCTTATGGTGTTTATTTCCTCCTTTTTTAAACCTGCAAATAATTTTGCACACAGGGCAATCAGCAGATTTAAACTCGGTTTCCTGTCATCTGCTGGCAGTACTTCCTCAAGTATTGTTCAACCTTGCCGCTTCTGCCCCTTTAGCTCTTACTTTAGTGAACACAAATGTTTATACTGTTTTCAGTGTGTTTTCCCACTTGACATCAAATATTATTTCCACTTGATCTTGAACTTTTTCTCTTTCTGTTCCCTCCTCTATGAATTGCTAAGCTCTTTTACTTCTTTGTTCACTTATTGCATGCGCGTACAACAGCACGTCACATGATTTTGTGATTGTAAATACTTGTAACACTCAAGTGTACTTACAAATGGACATAAAACAAAGTGTAAAGCTCCGAAGTAAAACGTTTAGTAAGCCAGCAGGGTACCGTGATTTGATCAGAAACCCTTTTTATGCAGCCAGAATGAGTTATTGGTGCAGAAATCCATAGTCATAGTGCATGACTAGGTCTCTTTTAAGCCTAATTACATTTTAGTTCTGCAGCAAGACAACAATCCAAAGCATAACAGTAAGGCCACATGTAAATGGGTTCAATGTGTTGTTTTTAAGGAGCTTGGACATAGACTTGTATTTATTCATTTCACATACAGTCGTATGACTTTAAGACATACTTGTAAAAACTGCTTGATTCAAAACATTGCTGCACAGTGAGTAAAAAAATATTTTTAATTTCCGCCTCTTTATTTCAAAATAAAACATGTTGAATGACAAGGCGAATTACTAAACAAAAAAAAGTTGCTTCTCATTTGTTCTGTTGTAGTAATATTACATGATAAATAACTGTTCTTAAAATAAGGAGTTTTATGTTGATCAGATTAAAAATTAAAAACAAAAGTTTACGAGTAAAACTATGTAAAATTTGGTCTTGGGGAATCTCATTTTTGAGGGGCTGTGCAAAAGGAAACGGGAAAATAATTGGGCTCAACATTGAAAAGACCTCCCTGCTTACAATCAAACCACCAGCACTCGATTGAAAAAACTACATCCAGTATTTCCATGTACATATTTTCCTTCCAATGGTGTTTTATATTCTACATTTTACTTCAGGGTGTTTAATATTGAATGCCTTATGTTTTTCTCTGATGCTAGTTCTTGATGTTCTTGTTTTTAGAAGTTAAAGACTGGCACCAAACCGTTCAAGAGGAAGGATGGTGACCGTTTTGATTCCTTGGTCGAGCAGTACAAGCGGAAACTGATGGGCGGTGGTGACAAGAACTCCTCCATTAAAAGAAACAAGTGGTTTGATAGTTAAGTTCGTTAGTCGAAAAAAGGAAGTGATGCTTGAGAAATCTGGTTTCTGCAATCATTCATCTAGTGTGATTTCTGAAAAATGAGATGTTGTTTTTTTTTTAACATTTTGTGGTAAACTGTACAGGTAAATGACTCTTTGTATGACTAATTTCAGTGCAGATAAGTTTTTTTCTTTGTGACTTTGTGTCTCCATCTCTTTTAAAAAATTTTGAAAAATAAATTTTCCTGTACATTATTCCCTATTATGGGATGAGTTTTGTCCCTTATGTCTCATTACACTTGAACTCTTTGACTCAATTACAAATACAAAGATTTATACTTTCAAAACATATTTTACAATATTTGGATTTTCTCTGTCATTTTTTTTTTTACCAAATAAATAAAAAAACACTGACATGTAAGAAAAGGTTAAATATTTATTTATAGCATAGTTTATAAAACATGGCTCTCAGTGCAAAAAAAAATATTCAGTTCATGTTTGCTTGTTTTACAGAAGCTCTTGCTATTGCATAAAAATAAAAGTTCCCCTTCACCCTTTTTTGCACTTTTGGTTTTTCAAAAAAACCCTTTGGTTTCAGTTTAGGTTTCCTCAAGTGACAGCTGCTTATTTAATTGCATCTGGTTGCAGTCTTCAAAAGTACTGCTTCAGCATTTGGACTTGGTTAATCACTCTCACTGAGAGCTTATTCATTAAAACTGCTTTTCAATATTACACATACAAAGGAAAGCAAATATTAAAAGGGTAGAAAAAAATAAATACAAGAAATAAATATATTCTACATAAAAATGTTTTTCATAAAATTAAAATTGTACTAAAAGACCCCCCCTCACCATTTCAAATGGCCTGCATTCTATAGGCTTGTACCGAGTACTACAAAGTGCTTCACGCTGCACTCAGTCTCTCACCCAAATGTTGCCCAGTTGTTAAATTGCATCAAATTCCATTTTTCAGCAACCTGTTATACTATCAAATTTGTCCTTGAGCAGTTTGAGGATCTCTTTCACGCCATAGAGCGCCTCCAAGCTCACCGCTTCATAATATATAGGGTCCTGTTTCCATTCGGTCTGGAGGTGGTGCAGCCGCTTGGGAAGTATAAGCTCTGGGTTTTTTAACGTGCAGTTCAGTTTGTTGATGGTGTTGGCCAATTCGGAGATGTCCGTTTTGACTTGAATAACATCCAGGAAGTCTTCAGAGATCAACCTGTTGTAACCTTCCAGGGATGCTGCTATGGACGAAAACCCTCGCAGCTCAGTTGGAGGAGTGACTTCCAAGTCTAGATTCTGTAAAATAGTAACAAGAACGTCTTTCAGTTACAAACAAGATGATCTAAGCTTAAAGCTGCACTTTAGATTTTAGCTTTATAAACGGAGCTCTGTAACATACCGGTAATGTTTTCAGCCTAACCATTAGTGTCTTTATTTTCAGGTCAATATTGCTCTTGTCCTGAGGCAGAGGCATTCCTGTTCCCACAGTTAGAACATGAAGCAAGAAAAACAGGATCACTAGTGTGGAGTCCATAGTGATTGTATTGTCCTAGATAAAGAAGAACAAGTTTTTACAACATGAAATGGAAAAAGTCATATTAGTGCTTGTCAGAAATAAGCTTTTTGTAATTCATTGTAAAAGTTGGACACATTTTTGTTTCAAGATATGTTGTACCAGCAAATATTTGTAATGTAGAAAACTCTGGTTTTCCCTATCTGCTACACGATCAAAGTTCACAGACTTTAGCTAACATTTAAAGACATTTTTTTTGTGTGTGTGGTTTCAAAGTATATCAGGCATGAAAGAGCAAGACTTTATAGTGTTGCGTAAACATGCTTCTGTATAATAAAAAAATTTAAAGGTTCTTAAAATCCAATAAAGTTTTGCTCTGATTAAAGACAAATTTATCCAAATAGATCAACAGCACTTGTGATGGTGACAGAGTGGGAAATCCCTTAGAAAGTAAATAAAATCTTCACATAGAGGCAGAGAGTGGACCTTACCTTGCCTGGCGTTTGAATCGGTGACACGGGTTGCCTCCATCAGGGTATCTTATATTGGAGAGCTGTTGAGTCATCTCTTACTCACCTCTCTTCGACCCCCACCCCACTTACTCACTTCTGCCCATCACCTTCTCCTGCATGCCATAAGGCGCTGCAGAGCAGTAATTCAAAAAAGTTTCCTTTTGCTTTAATTTTATCTCATTATTCTTTAACGATTTTTCCCCCGCCACAAATTGATGGGAACCGATGGTGTGTATGTTTTTTTATTCATATGTCCTCTGTTCCTCTACATATTCCTCTGTTTGTAACTCTAAAACCTTCAAATATAAATAAATAGAGGTCAATATATCTGTAAAAGAAGGATTTGGGTTCAATAGAAGACAAAGTGATTTATTAACTTAAACATTTAAGCAGCCTAACTTTTGAGATGATCATATGGAAGAAAGATTTATGGTGTAAATAGTGTTTTTTCACATGGCCAATGTTGCTTATCCCCCCACATTCCTACAAACTCTGGGGCTGATATAAGCTTAGTTCCTGAATGGATTAATATTTAATTTCAGATTTGATGCCGAATATTATTTTATTTTGGCTGGAATTTAAGCATCTACCTAAAATGATAAGAAAATGCTGGTTTTATAGTTCACTTTCACATTTTGCTCTGTTTAAGCTTCAGAAGCCTACAGGACCTTTTATAACCTCAGCCAAAGATGTCAAAAACTGTCATTCCGAATGTTATCATCATTTATGTCGGTAGAATCACCTATGAGTTCCTTGCTCTAATTTTGTGTTTTTTCTCTTCTTTTATATTATAATGTATTTTTACTTTTTACTTACTTTACTTTTGTGTTACTTTTTTAAGTCAAAGATCTGCTTCAATTCATTGCTTAGATTTTTTTTTTCAGTTTATAATGATGTGAATTTCATGTAGTCTTCAGGATAATAAATAGGGAACTATTATGTCTGCTGGGGTGGAGGCAGAAAGCTAGAATGAATACAGGAAATACAGGAAATACAGGAAATTAAAAGTCTCAAAGAGACTTGTACTAGGATTTTTGCAAAAAGCGCTTTCCAGCTCCTATTGCAAAAGAAAAGGTCTAAACAGCCAATGATGTATGTGTTCAAAAGAGATGTTAGCTGCTGTTTTTTTGGCTTTAGACCTGTACAGGTAATTGATGAATGGAAGGTGAGCAGTAACATACTTCAGTGATTGTTCCACTCTGAACCTATCCTGTTTGGTAGGTGACCCTGAGCACACAGAGATGCACGTACAAACAACAGATTGAATGATGACTGTATATAGAAGCACCTGTGGAAGGCTGTTCCTCCTGATTTACCAAAGGACATGCAGTCTTTGTTTAAACAGAATCTATTTATAATGACCACCTCTGGTCCTGAGAAAGGATAGTTCTTAGGAACCAGAAATGGCCGACAGTTCAATTCATTTCATTTTTATTCGTATAGCGCCATTTCACAACACATGTAATCTCAAGGCACTTTACAAAGGCAATTCAATCAAAATCATGTAGTCCCATTGGTGCAAATTTTTTTGTCTAAGGAAAACCAACTGATTGTATTGACTCAACAGCAATCCCTCACGCCAAGCATGCATGTAGCGACAGTGGAGTGGAAAAACTCCCTTTTAACAGAAAGAAACCTCCTGCAGATCCAGGCTCAGTGTGAGCGGCCATCTGCTGAGCCGACTGGGGTTCAAGGAGACAAAAGCAGACACACAGAAAGAAGCAAAAATACAAAAGGCAGCACCAGCTCCACAGGCGGCCCCGTGAAGGAAAGACACAGCCAGGCGGACGAGCTCCAAGCCGGCTCCCATTTCAGAGGATGAAATAGAGCACATCCAGTTAGTCACAGTAAGAGAAACAGGACTACACTGAAATACAGGCCAAGCTCCAACATCTCTAAACCAAGGTGTTGATGGTAGCAGCACAGCTGATATTTCCATCCAAAATGTAGCCACAGCCAAACCGGAATAGACCAGATTAAGCTACTATCATGAGGAAAAAAGCAGACAAAGCAAAAAGTTATGAGAGGAACTTCACAAATAATGCAGAATGGGAGAAGAGAGATGGAATGAAGCAGAATGAGAAGTTTTCCCTAAGTGATCTAGCAGCCCAAACATATAGCAGCACAAATACAGAAAAACAGCGTTGTTGAGGATGGTACAGGGAGACAGTGTAGGAGGGTTATGTATCGAGTTGGTTGAAATTTTCAAAAATGTCAGGCAAGGAAGACTTGAAAATACCCCTTTTCCAAAGAAGTAGACCAGAATTTTCAAAGTCACTGTAAATTGCTCAATATAGTAATAGTTAACATCTGTGCAGGCTATTATTAATGAAAACAATCATAGCCATGTGTTAAATTTTTGGCTTTGATAAATGATATTCTACAGAGTTTACAAAAGTGCATGTTTTTAATGTATATGGAATTAGCTTGAAGGTAATCATAAATAGAAATCCCATTTTATTTGCAATTCTTGACACACATTCCAGATAAAAAAATCTAAAAAACTGTTAATGTTTGAGTAGGATAGGCCTGAGACATGTATTCCTCCCCATATGTTTTCTGAGGGGGAGTCCATATGAGGCTAGTAAAAATCTTGGAGTGGCGCAGCAAAATATGGAGGCAAAATCAAGAGAATGTTGTACTATAACAGGAAGTACAAAAAAAAAAACACTATTGTAGATTATTTCTCTTTTATCTGAAAGGAGTTTGGAGAGAGAGGGTAATTGCAAAATAACGATCTGTTTTAAGGAGTAAAAAAAAATCAGTCTCATGCCAATTTATATTGCAATAGAATGTGAGTCATGTTAGGGAAAACTAACACAAACTTAATGACGCTTACAGTTGTTTGTTCAATCTCTAGATACGACGTAAAAACATCTCTCATACCACCTCTTTGGAGATTTCGAAGCTGTATTAACAACAGAACATGTTTTATTCCATCTGGACATCTGGAATGAGTAAAATGGCCTTTTCTTAAATTCTGTCTTTTTCCACCAGGATCTGACGTGGTCTTTCTTCAGTGCATCACTGAAGTCATGATCAAATGTCAGCGTAAGGGAAACTTTAACAATGCACGCAACTCATTTTAAACTAAACTTCAGCCATGAACAAAAGAAGAAATTCCATCAGACAAAAAAAAACTTTTTTTTTTTAAATCTAAGGTGTTGGAGAGTCTTGCTCTAATGGTTATACATTGCTATGAAGACTGATCATAAATGATAAAACTCAAAGATGGTAAGAGGAAACTTTTAAGGGAGCCAGAGACGTTGATATCTCTGTCATTCTGATTAAAAAAGAAAATGGAAATCATTACTCATCCATGGATATGAGTAATAAAAATTTCTGTCATTGAGAGCAAGTGTTTACTGCAGGCCTATCATGATAATAAAATGTCAAACCTCATATCAATGTGATTTACCTTGTATGTTGTTTGGGTAAATATGTGCAATGAAAGAAAACCCCTTTCCATTCTCTGTCATTGTGCATCGCATATCTTTTGATGATTACATTGGGGTCAGACTAGTTTCATGATGCCTTATATCAGCTTTAGTCTGGGTCTTCAATAAAAATCATGTAGAAATGTCCAATATTCCCCTTACCTTTATTTATGGCACTAGTAGCTTGTTTTTCAGACAGTAGTCTGACAGGAAAGGAGGTATGCCCTTGCCCTTACCTTTTGATAATTAGATGTATCATAGCTGCTAATTTATTTGCTTCTTCATAGAGAAGCATTTGAAGATGTTTAGTGCAACTTAAAGTTCTTTCCACACATTTTATTTAGCACAGCTCCTTTAAGGCTGTTAGTATCTATAGGCTGTTCTTGTTCATCTGCTTCACAGGCACAATTCCTCTAAACATCTCTTCAGGTTTTGCCATTTTGACTAAGGGTCACAAAGGCTCTTCTGTGAGCATAAAACACTCGTCAAGTCCAGGGAGCTGGGGGCATGCAGGTGGGACAGTGGTTAGCGCGTACGACCCATGTACGGAGGCCTTAGTCCTTGACGCGGGTGACCCAGGTTCAAATCCGGTTTGTGGTCCTTTCCCGCATGTCTCTCCCCCTCTCTCATACCACCTTTCCTGTCAGCCTACTGTCAGAGTTAAGGGAGCTGAAAACCTTCAAGCTCAGTATTATTTTTTTTTCAATTTTCAACCTTTAGATAAGCTGTTCCAATAATGGAAACAGACTGTATAACTGTGTATATCCAGCACTGTTGTGTGCCTTCTTGGAAAGCTTAGCGCAGCCTAGTTTACTATAAATTGATTTCAACTAAAATCTTCAAAAAGTCTCTTTTTTCTTTAGAATTGATTATATGAATTAAAAATCATATAGAATAAATGTATACAAACAATATGCTTATTTTTAACCCCCTTGTTTCACAGGTGCATCAATTCTGGTTGTGCGCAAACAAGCATTTTATAAACTGATTTATCTGTCTTACAATCAGCTTTGACCACATTTCCCTTCCCCCTGCTGAAGAATAGCTTCACCACCAAGTGATAGAGAGAGATTTTTTTTTTCTAAAGTATGGTATGCAGCTGTGTTGAGCTCCCTTTTCTCGGGCTCTCCATCTTCTACGTTTGGTTATTATTATGACCAAAATAGAGGAGTTCATGGGGAATTAATATGTTTGCAAGGCACAGCATTACTGAGCTTCAATGTTCAGCAATCTAATAAAAGTTTTGACAAAACTGAGGAAGTTAACATTTAGAAAACTCAAATTTGAGTCACTACCAAAACTTTTTAGAACGTCTGCTTTTAAATGTACCTCATATTAATGCTTAAAGTGGCAACCTTTTCTTAAAATACAAAAAAAAAAAAACAAAGAACATAAGACACAGATAATAGTTTTCATTTTCTCAACAGTTCTCTTGCATCCTACTGCTGTTATAGTTTTAAAAGTTATGAAACCTCTGAGCATCTGGCTTTGCAGGCCTCCTTTGATGTTTGAAGCAGCCAGATTTTATTCCTGCTGGACAAGAGGTCTGTCAAGTAAAACAGACGAGCACTTCAAGACTTCATTAGTATTTTATGAGCACAGTTGGTCACATGACTTATTGGACCATATGAGTCACACCAGACGAGCGTGTTACTTTTAACAAACTCTGAACAGCGGCACTTAAGATAATATTTCACCATTTGGGGGAATAGTGAGATAAATAGTGAGCGGTACCAGTAAATTACATAAAGAACTACAGGCTTCAGTGTTTATCAAGCTCTGCTGAGTGGAGAAAGTAGCTGACTGAGACGTTATGGGCTGTACACAACATCAGGATTGCTTCTACATATGCAGCACTGGATCCAGGAATATCAATCAGCTGGATTTGCCTCAGTGACTCATAGGAATGGTGGGAATTCAAATTTACCATTCTTGCATTTGCTGCCATACAGGATGGTGCACTGTCCTTTTGTCTTTACTTTCAGACTGTTGTGACATTTGAATGTGAAAAACTTCACTGAGGCTGTTTCCAGGCAAAAATACTTTGAGAAAAGTAAATGTTAAGATTTTATGCAGTTTTAAAGGTTGTGTTGCATGTAAAAACAGTAGCTGCAATCTATTTAATAATTTGACCAGTAGAAGGTTTTAACTCGTGTAATACATAAACCATGGCATGTTATACACTGTCTCGAATATTTAAAGGTTTACCAGGCATGAATGTTCCTTCTCATCAAGATATCCGGAGATCTTAAATAATATATTCAAAAGGCTCTTTAGAATATTACTCTTTCAGGAAGCCAAAAAGTTTCTTTAAATGTGTGCTTTTGTTAATCTTTTGAAATTTTTCAAAAGTCATCATTTGGGGAAAATGTTTGCTGAATCTATAAGCTCATTGCAAGCCTAACTTGCAACAATGGATGAACCCATGTTTAACAGTGATATTCTGATTCATTGGGTCGGCACACCTTTTCCCAACCTC
Organism: Jordanella pulchra; assembly: GCA_034780135.1. NCBI lineage: Eukaryota > Metazoa > Chordata > Actinopteri > Cyprinodontiformes > Cyprinodontidae > Jordanella > Jordanella pulchra. Next base: position 7,392 of record JAUZNJ010120037.1, on the reverse strand, counting down.
CTACAATCAATAAGCCTTTTGTGAATTGTAGACTTAGTTGCTGGTCTTGATTGACAGACTTTTTACCCAGTTTTACCCTCTGCTGCCATAGCCCATCTGCTTAAAAGCTTGACATGACGTACTTTCAAGGATAATAGTAAAAAAGTTGTTTTATCTACTGATACCCATCTATCATCTCAAACCAGTCAGCACATTTTCCTTCGATCTGGAATATCTGTCAACACAGCTGTCTGATGTAGATTCTCTTATGATTTTGCATGGTTTGCTATTTCTGAATATATTTCAATGTACAGGTGAATCGTGCACCCCACTAAATCAAACCTAGGGAAAACTATACCATACAACACACCACAATACGTATCTGCATTAAGTATATTGCTGCATTATGAATTTAACACAAGTTGAAACTGCATAATATTTAATTAGAAATCTCAACCAACAGACATAATTATATTTTCAAATATATAGGGTACTTTAATAAAAGGCATGATAAATAAAACAACATAGATGTTGCAACAACAAGCTACTGTCTGAATGAGTAAAAAAAAAGTAAATAACTAAATAGCCCCTCCTCACCTGTCTCCCACCTCTTCAACATCCCAGACTATAGTTTTGCTCTGGTTGCACTGCTTTCGTCTATCTTTTTTTCATAGGGCCACCAGCACAGAAGTTAGGTGCAGCTAAACTTTATTCAGTGCTGCAGTTTTACAAGGTTCTTTTTGCTTTTTAAATTGCTTTTTATAAAGACAGTGCTGACTTCCAAATGATTAACTATAAATCTGTTTGATGTAATATTCTTTACTTAAAGCTAAAATTCAACAAGAACTCAGTAAGAATGTTCTGGTACGTAAAGTTCTTTGCTAAACGGAAATCTAAAAATGAAACGGATAAAACAAATCCAGAAAAATATAAAGAAAGAAGTAAGTGTGTGAATTAAGAATATAGGTGTTTTAAGGGTTTCAACCTAGACATTTCATGGCTTAGCATCTTATAGGCTATTCTCCATACAGCAGTCACTGACGCTCTAATGCCCAACTCTGCAATAAAAACACATAAATAAAAAGAAAAGGAAAAAAAATAAGAATAGATTCATTTTGTTATATTAGCTGTAATAAAGATGAATGAGGCAGTAAAGTTTTTCAGCTTATTAAGATTTGTCTAAGTTATTACATCCTTATCCCTAGAATCTTTACTGGGGGATTTCTATAACACAACCGAGAAAGTTATGACAGATCTAATCAAATTGTTCATATTGCACAATTATGAACAACTGCAGTTTGCCAAAGGGCTGCACACACAAAAAAATTAATGACCATTATGTCAAAGAGAGGCAACAAAAATATTGCAGTATCACAAAAAAATAGAATACAATAGGCTATAACATAAAGCAAATTGATGAAAAGATCTTTTTAAAAAATGTAAAAAAAAAAAATAAGATTAATATCTACAGCCCTTACATTTTTGCTCAAACATGTTTCATTCCCACTATTGGGTGTATGATTGCACGTTTTTAAAAAGCAGAGTCTGTTTTATTACAGGAACAAAGATTAGTGATATGTCTAATTGTTACCCTGAACAAAACATCACGTCTTGCTTTGTTTGTTTCCTGATCTGGTTGTCGTGGGCCCTGGGCTGAGCTAGGGGCTGGGGGTCATCACGACATGGCGCCCCCTGGTGTCTCGCCCTCACTGACCCCGTCCATGATGAGATCAGTGTGGGGCTCTCATCTGCTCCTCACTGGTGGGTGAGTCCTTCCCTGAGTCTGTCCTCCTTGTGTCCCAGGACCTGGGGTTCCTTTGGATATCAGGGGCTTGCGTCCTCCTGTCTGTCCTAGGCCCTGTAGTGCAAATCTGGGGTTGTCCACACCTGCCATTGAGCACATTTTTCTTCTGAAGAAGCTTTGTAAATCCTTTATACATGAGCGTGCCCCTGCATACATACCATTGGAATTTGGTTCTAGGTGTTCAAGGATACACACACAGAGACATATACCACCTTGAATAATATTGTGTAATCACTATTACACAATATCATTATATTATATATTATATTTGTCTTCCACACACATGGATATCAGGGGATACCTGCTGCTCTTAAAGTTTCCATCTTCTGTCTTCATAAGACACTCATTTGGGCTTAGCAATCTGATCACCAGACACTCGCTTAAGAGCCCCAACCCGAGGCCTGGCTCTTGGGTGAGGCCTGGTTTTGCTGTATCGGGCAATGCCAGCTGCCTAGCTGTTGTGATCTTCATGAAGGCTTTTTTCATGACCTGTCACCTCCAGCATGTTTGGCATGGTAGAACTTATTAAATGAATTTAGGCCCCTAAAAACATAGTCTTTGGGATCATCCTTTCACTAAGCTCCTGCACCACGTAAAAGTGATGGCAGTATAGAAAAAAAGGACCATTTTAACAAAAGTTTGCAATTGTTTTGTCTTTATTTACACCATTTGCTGTAATGGGTTTTTACTACATCACATGCTAACTGGACCAGTATAGCCTATGATGACTTTTTGACATTTTAGCATTACTTCAAATGAAATGAAATCAAACAACTTTATTTATCCCCGTAGGGCAATTCAGTTTTAGCCTACCAGTCATAATAAACAGACAGAAAACAACAATCAATCAGGCAGAAACACTATCAATAATATCATATTGCATTGGGTACCAGGACAAAGAAGCAAATACAAAGATCCCCATACATGGACCAGGTAGAGAAGGTTTATAATGCTTGGCCCATGTCTAGCCTCTGCTTTCAGCATTATTCAAAAGCCAGATGGCTTGCCTTGAACATTAGGAAACATACCAGAAAGCTTTATAACAAGGGAAATTACAAACCATTGTAAGTATTTTCTGAAGTAAAAGTGCTTCCAAAGCAGTTGGAGACACAGCTTTTAAAAGCGGCAATTAAATGTTCTATTACTGATATCTCTGCTATTTAAAATAATTTGAATTCCCAAGTGCTGAGATACTCAAATAGTAACACCTAGCTTTTTACTTTACCACATAACTTTCATTTAAAATTGAAGCAATCGACAAAATCACTTATATCACACCTTCCTATTTTAAATAAATATCAACAGGTTAATAAGTTGGTCAAGTTTTAAAATCAACCAAGATCCAAGTAAGGTATTTGTTTACACAATAACTGTATTTTGGAGTATTGTAAGGATTGCTTCCAGACAAAAAAGCAACATATGGCCCCAATAACTGCATGAGTCTATTGTGCTTCAACTCATGTCTGGGTGCTTTTTCCCTTTCTCACCAGCTGTTCATCACTAGTGACTATGTACCAACTATTAGATCATAAGAACTCTAACAGTTTAAAAACAACCTTATGTGTGTTTTTTTCAGAAGTAATATTGGAAATGTAATATTTTATTGTAATCTTATACGTAAAGTTAGATAAATTACAACATGAAGTTTATTAAAATGATCTTTTTTAAGAACAGAAAAAGAAAATCTGCGATTTGCCAGTTTTACATTTTTATAGTTTAGAAAACATTAACAGATGTTACTTTCTCATATAAAAGATACAATGTACAGACAGGGTTTGGCTATTATGCGAATTTATTCAAAAAAAAAAAACATTCTTAATACTTATCAGTACAGTAAACATTTTGGTATACATAATACACATTGGTCTGGCTTTAAATTTATTGTTTGAAATTTTTAGGTTCTTATAAATGTTTCATAATTTTTTAGTAGCTTGCCTGCTCTAGATTACTCTATTGGTGTCTTCATTTATCCTTAATCCAAATTAATTCATTTTTTGGACTGAATGTTATTAATGGCCTGGATGGGCCCAGACCAGAGTGTTTTTTTATTTTATCCTCCTAAACCTAATGCAGTAAGTAAGAGTGTGTTCCCAAGAAATGTAAATTTGCACAATTACCGCCCCAATAATGCCATATGAGAGAAATTTCCAAACTGGTTTATTCACAGAGATGACGCTGAAGACGAAGAAGAGAGAATTTCTAAGAGGGGGTTCTGTTGATTGAGAGGTGAGCAGTTGAATTAAAGGCCCAGTAAAGCCTGAGAAAAATTCGCTCAAATTTAATCTGCTTTAACTTGCCTTGAAATTCACCTGGCCAGTGAAAGCATTTCCAACACCAGGCGAATTCGCCCAGGGGGCAGAAGGCTCCTACATCATGGAATCTGATGGTCATTGGTTTCACCTCATCATGATGAACATGGATTTACAAAGCACCTGACTGTTTATTACTTTCAAAAGCCAAATAAAGATGTCGGCGTACCTAGGTTCACCAGATTCCCAGAGATGGAACCAGTATGGGAATTACCACTACGTTCTCCAGAGACTATGTCTAGATGACGGTCGCTTTCAGCAGTACTTTGGAGATAGAAGAGGCTACGGCTGGCTGAAGATAGTCTCTAAAGCAGTGGTGGGCAGTTCAGAATCAGAATCAGAAATACTTTAATAATCCCAGAGGGAAATTACTTCTTGAGGGCCGGTATCCTGCAACATTTAGATATGCTTTTGGTTCAACACACCTGAATCAAGTAATTAGATGATTGAAAGGACACAGGATGAACTGACTGCATACTGAGGTAACTCAGCCATTTGATTCAGGTGTATCGGATCAAGGGTGAATCTAAAAATTGCAGGATACTGGCCCTCACGGACTGGAATTGCCCAACCCTGCTCTAAAGGCTAACGGCGGGAGATGAAAGGGGTACTGGGGAGGATCAGTGAAGCTTGCCCTGGCTGAAGGTAAGATAAAAGAACAGTCCTTCAAGGGCTAAATTAAAACAGCTTTTTTAAAAGACCTCCTTAATCCTCTTGAAAGCATTCCCACTTCCTCCTTTGCTAGTCTCTCCTGCACTCCTTCACTGTAGCTCACAGCCACACCTAGTCCCTGACTGGATTTTGTGATATAAATGTAAACAAAAGTTCAGATTTTCAACTTCATTTGCAGGCGAGGCAACAACCCGTATAATGCCATTCTCCTCCCTAAATTCACCACGATCACCTCGTCCAGCTTTGTTCCACTTTGCTTTGTACCAGACCCACCCTCTACATAGAGATAATCCTTCTCTTCAGCTGCAAAATTCGCATTCGGTGTGAACATACCTTTACAGTTACAGGAGTTTCCAGCAGCAAATTGCTGAACTTTGTTCTTTCTGTCTGATTTCTGTTCCAGGTGTTAATCCAATAGTAGCTTGCTCTCACATAGAGATCACTGACTGTTCGTTCTTTTGATGAAATGACAACACATGCAACCAGTGTCCCCTGTGTACCGACATGTCAACTGCAAGTGACAGACAGTAGTGCCATCGGCGAATAAAATGTAATTTATAATTGCTGCATAATATATATATATGTAGTCTCATAAAATGGACAACTGTTTCTAAGTAACAACAAATGTAGTCATTTAGTGAAAGACTGGGTTTCGATAACAGCAGAATGATTGTGCAAGACTCCTATGTCAAATCTGGAGCACTCATAAAATTTGTTCACCCAAATCACCAGTGCAAATGATTTACAAATGTTTCAAACAAATGCTTCTTGCATGAGGACCAATATCAGTTTCTAAACTAAATTTTTGCAAATAAAAAAAGGTACAACAAAGTTACAAAACTGTGTTCTTGTTCGCAATGACTTGTGAGGGATATAAGTCACAATATCTGACAACAAAACAAAGTTTTTTTGTTGTTTTTGTGGTCTTTGGAGTGTGTTGTTGTAGAAAAAAAAATCAAGAGTTTTTTTTCACTTTGTTTTTACTAGATTAAAAACAGTTTCCCAAAGACAGCAAATAAAAGAGAAGTCAAGATGTGGTCCTGAAAATATCCAGGATTACCTGTGTAATTAATTCTATATTTGTCATAAATATATTAGGTCGATATAATAACCACATACAATGGCCAACAAATACACAGTTTTTGGAAAAGCAGAGGATAGAAAAAACTAAGAATTAGTAAAATTAGCCTTTAATCTTTTTTTTTTTCCCACACAAGGTTTTCAGGTCAGGAAAAAAACAACCAAAACCTTGGAACTTTCTTTTTTCCAGTTTTGTTTTTCTTTGCCAATTGCCTTTCAGTATTCCCGTACTTTGGTCTTGGCTGCCCTGAAAATCAGCTGTAGGGTTTGGTCTCTAAGAACAACCAATTTGGATTTATCCTAAATAAAAAAGCAAAGACAGTTGTTGATGCAGGTATTACAGTACATTGTTCACTACAATCTTAACAGAATGTTAATTCAAAAAATGCTCAATACCACAGTTAGATTAGCTTAATGTATTGATTTATTTCAAACATAGGTTTACAGATAAAAACTTTATAAAGAAAAAAATTACAAAGGCTAATGCTGTGGCTTTCATTCACAACACAACAATTGTTTGTTATTTATTTTGAAGTTGCATAGAGTACATTTTAAACACAAATATAAATAAATGTTAATAATTTCAAGCCCCCAAAAATGATAATTAATAGCTTGATTTGAAGTATTTTGTAGTTAATTTTGGAAATATTTGGGTCAGGTATATTTTATTTATATATACAGTGGTTAAAAAGTGGGCAAGATAATATTTTGATTTTTTTGTCCCTTGAAAATAAAAGCCTTCATTGCAATTTTTTTTTTGTTTGTTTACTGCTGTTGTCATTGACTATTATTTTAATTTGTTTGTTTTTCTGAAACGTTTAGTTGTGACTTTAGTTGTGACTGATATATAAAAGGAAAAATCTGGAAAGGGGCCAAATGTTTTTACACCACTGCATCTCTCTTGGCTTTCTCCACTTTCTAATCAGTACTCTGCTAAATAGAAGTATCCACACTGACCATACTCTCACATTATGATCTCAGTATCCTGCTGAAGCTCAAGAAGGAAGTCCACTCAAACAGAAAAACAATGCACGCGTTATTTTATAAACAATGTGGTCATTCACAATGATTTTAGACTAACTATTGACTTAGTAGCAGTTTTTTTTTTTAGTTTAAACGTAACTATCTTGTGCAAGAGAAATTTGTTTTTTTTCTGTTAATCTTTAAGAACTTGGTTAATTTATTACGTGGGACTAAATGTTGATAGACGAGGATAACTAATTGTTACAACCAGTTGTAAGGAAATAATACTGTCTTGAAAAACCTTCCTATGCTTTCAATGATCTTATCAAATCTTGTTAACTGATTTTTTTGTGCTGCTGCAGAAAGCTTAGCTCACTGCACGCAGTGTGACAGGGAAAACACGGACTACAACTACTGACAGAAGTCTCTACTTAAACACTATAAAATAAAGGGAAACTAACAAATATATGATCATAGTTAAGTTAATAATGACAGGTTTTATGATTATTTATTCAAACTCATATTTTGATCACATTAATTTGGATTTCAATTAAAAACTACAGAGCCGGCAACTAACATCTATAG